>JAZHYW010006021.1:0-145143 GCA_037355805.1 Ixodes ricinus | reverse complement strand
CGCGTGTGGCAATATATTCGTCTGGGAGATTTCGTAGCATTCCGTATGTTATGCAGTCCTCTCCGGGGCAGTATTTCGTTTGAATTCACTAAGCGCGCTTATCAACCCCCTTCACAGAATGGGCTGTTGATACCTTCCGCGTCCTCAATAATATTTTCTGTTTCATGTGCAAGGGAAAGTTATTCTGTCCTTGTTAGGGTATAATTTGTACAGTAATTTTTTTGCTATTTCTTTAGGTCCTGTTTGGTAGTGGAGGCATAGTTTATTTGTAGTGTGTTTTGTTTTAGGTTGCCCTTATAAAGTTCGAAGGATTTGCCATACTCTCGGGATGTGTAGTAGGCCGTTTAGATGATCGCAGGTCCGGAACCAATTTTCTTGTGCTAACTCATTTGCGTAATTGTATGCTTCCTCTGTGATTCTTTGGATGGCTTTCTTGACACCTTTTCTGGATTTCTTCTTTTTCCCAAATTTTAACAATCCTGTTGCGCTTCTCCCATAAGCTAAGAAGATGTGAGTCGACGTACGGCGCTTGTTCACTGTTTGCTATCCTAGAGTGGAAAATACAAAGAAATCGCAGGAAACAAAATGTCGCTGTAGCACAGTCATGCAGCGCCACGAGCGCGTGCAGGGACACGCTCTTTCACGAGCTTGAGAACAAAAAATAAAAATAAGCGTTCGAAACAAAATGGCCAGATGTCATCACCCCAAGCAAGGCGCACATGAAGGCCCCTATGCTATCCATTTAGTGTTAATGCTGTAGCTTTACGCACCAAAAATCGTTGCAGGCAATGAACCTTCTGCCAGGGTTCTGCAGCGCGAGCACATATGCGATTGGTCAAGCAGCAAATGCTTTTCTGGAAGTCGAAAGACGACGAAGAAAGCAATCTGAAGACATTCGGAAGCAACAACAAAAATAGGCCGACAGCCTCCAGAAACGACGATAACACAATGAGTGGATGGACAATAGCAAAACCTCTGCCGGGAAATGATGGATCATGTAATCCTCGCAATACGGAGTCCACCAGTGAGCAGCCCGAGGAGAGATCAGCTTCCGTGCCTTCTGCTGCCGCCGTCCAGAGGACGTCGCCGCACCTCCCGCCAATGTGGTCCTGTTCGTGGGCAGCGTTCGCGTCGGCCGGATGGCCGAACGCCTCAAGATCTACGTCGCGGGACAGCTGCAGAAGAGGGGACACAGGGTGATCATCATAGATCCAGAGGAGGAACAGAACCTGCTGCAGGTGCGCACAGTAATGATTTTGTTCTCACCAGGTTTATACACCGGTAAGTTAGTCAGCTTCAATGGGCGTCTGGTATCTCCGCTGTAGATGAGAAATTTAGCCACTGAAGTACGACCGCTAGCCTAAAGCCTGAAACGTGCACCATGCAGTAGTGATACACGACCGCATGCCGGTATAGCATGCTCATCCAGAAAAGAACGGAGGGGGTGGAGATTGAGCCCAGGATCCTATAGGGTCTTGCTGCGCACGCTTCCGCTCCACGTGCTCCGAGCTGCAGCGCGCTAACAACCTCGGCCACCGATGTCCCCCTCAGGTGCGGAAGCCAGTCCACTTCCACGGCCCGGACGAGACGCCTTCCGCAATGGCTGGCAGCGCTGCACGAGCACGTGGTAGCGGCCGACGCCTACGTGGTGCTCTGCCCCGAGTACAACCGCTGCATCTCCCCCACCCTCGCCAGCGCTATGGACCAGTTCCCTCCGGATTCGTACCGCCACAAGCCCTGCGGCGTGGTCGCCTACAGCGTCGGCAACGGGGCAGGCCTGGTGGCTGCGGCACAGTTGCGGAGCTTCCTGGGACAGCTGGGCATGATCACGCTGCCCTTTAGCAGCGTCAATGCCAAGCTACAAAAATCGCTTTCCGAGGACGGCACCCCGCTCGACGAGGAGTTCGCCAGGGGAATCAACAAGATGCTCGGCGAACTCGAGTGGTACTGCGCCGCGCTCAGGAACCACAAGGACGCGTGCGGACTACCATCCTAGCAAGATAGTTATATTTAGTTCGTTTCAGGCATTCACTGGCTTTCACCTCTTCTGCACATAGGAAATAATGACGTTATGACTATTCTCGCACGCCGCAAAGAAAAATGTTTTGGGGATACTTTATGTCCGGTGATAAACTATAAGGATACTATTTTTGTATCTGTGTATGCGTGCTTCCGAGTGTCTGTGTGAATACGATAGCGTCCGGAGGATCGACTACATAGGCGCTGGGCGCTGAACAGCTCGTCGCAGACCAGCGAAATGCTCGGCTAAAGTAAGAAGCTAACGCCGCGCCTCTGTTTTGTAGGTAAGCGTCGTTCTTTTGTTGGAACTTCTTGAACTGATTTCTTGCATTTCGCTGGTCTGCAACTGTGCTTTTTGTCGTTGAGAGCCTTTGAAATGTCGGAATGTATCGCGTGCATGAAATCTGTGGCATCAGACAGCCCGAGCTTGAAATGCTCGGAATGCAAAAACCGCTACCACACTGGGAAATGTTCCGGCGTGACAAAAAATGCGTTAAAAGCAATGCCCCAAGGTAACCTCGAGGAATGGGTGTGTAATACATGCAAAGTACATTCCAGCCGTCAATTAGCATCTTCGCAAGAGCCCCCTCTACAGGAGAGGGTCATTTAGCACAGCAAAGCCCACAGGGAACTAACTTCGAAAGACTAATAAAACAAAACGAAGTCATCGGCCAGCGGCTGACAGACGTTCTCGCCAGATTACAGGCTGTCGAAAAGTGCTTGGAAACACAAACTAACAAAGGAGATGATATGTTGGAAAAACTTGATAATCAGGGCAAAACCGTTGATGGGATAGAGACATCCTTAAACAGCCTTTCCACGCAACAGGACGAGATACTTTCAAGACTGGGTAGCCTTGAAAAAACAATTCATGGTCTGCAGAAAAAGACTTGTGAATTGGAGGGAGAGATTGCCAAAAGGGATGCGGAAATAAAGGAGCTGAAAACCGCAGTGGACAAGGCTGAACAATATTCTAGACGACAGAATATTGAAATTCATGGAATCACTCAGCAGCCGAATGAGGATGCAATGAAAGTGATTAAGGAAATAGCTGTAAAACTACAACTCCCCGAACTAACAGATGAAGCCGTTGAGGCAGTTCACAGGCTTAGAACAAAGGAAGGTAAAACACCCCCTTTGTTGGTAAGGTTCACGGAAAGGAAAATGAGAGACATCTGGATTCAAAAAAGAGTGGCACTGAGGAACGAACAGATTTATATCAATGAAAACTTGACAAGGCGTAACAAGAATTTGTTATGGCAAGCTAAGAACCGTGCTAAAGAAAAGACCTACAAGTTTGTGTGGACCAGAAACGGGAAGATTTTTGTACGGCAAAAAGAGGGTTCAGCTGTTATTCACATCGAGGACGAAAGTGACTTAGAAAAAATTAGGTAATCATGGAGAGTTCATTTGATTCATTTAAACTCTGGGACTTGCACACAAAGCGAGTCTTAAGGGAAGAAGAATTTGGTGAAATAAAGTTAAACTTACTGCACATAAATGTTAGGAGTTTAAATAAACACTGGGATCAACTTATGGTGCTGTTATCAGAAAGATTATCTTCCTTGGACGTGCTTATTTTAACTGAGATTAATGTAGAAGAAACAGTATGCAAAACGTTCACCTTAGATGGCTTTTATGTATATTATTTATGTCGAGAAAAAAGGAAGGGTGGTGGACTAATTATGTTTGTTAACGACAAGTGTATATCGAATAGACTTGACATTTCATTGGAACATTCAGAAGCATGTGTTGTATCCATCCACAAAAGCGTCTTCTCTTACATTGTCTGTGCTGTGTATAGGCCACCGAGCTCCAACATTAATCTGTTCATCGAAGAATTGTCTGCTCTATTTAGTAAATTCAATAACAATAAATATTTTGTTCTTGCCGGTGATATTAATATTGATGTTTCCAAGGAGGCTAAATACGGAGTCTCGAGTTATCTTGACACTCTCTCTTCTTTTGGGCTAGAAAATGTAATACATGACTTCACTAGAGAAGAATATTATGGCGATAAAATTACAAAAACGTGTATAGATCATATAGTTACCAGAGTCAGTAACTTGCATATGCTATCTGGCGTCATCAGAGAAAAAGTTGCAGATCATTACTTTACTGCATTGTTGATATGGGGTGAAAGGCAAACTGACTGTTTAGTGGCAAGTGACGGGTGGAGAATAATTTTAGATAACAACAAAATTGATCAGTTAATTAGAACATATGATTGGAATTTGTTACTATCCCTGGACCATATTTCAGCATATAATACTTTGGTAGACATACTTCAGAATATATACCAAAAATCGAAAAGGAAAGTAAAAATCAGACAGCGAAGACCAGAAAATGTGTGGATTACCGAAGAAATCTTGGAATTATGTCACACTAAGGACAGCCTATGGAGGAGATGTAAATTGAAACCTGAAGACGTGCTTTTAAATAAGGAGTTTCGTGAAGTGCGCAATAAACTAACAGCTAAAATTCGATTGGCAAAAAGGAAGCATTACATGACCAAATTTAGCCAGTCGGTAAAAAACTCAGCGGAAACCTGGAATCTTGTTAATCAGTTAATTGGAAGGAAGAAAAAAATAATATTGACAATACAATCAAGAAGCATTTCCCCGATGCTGATGACTACACTATGTTAGCAGACTCTTTTAATAATTCTTTTATCAGTGGTGTTAAAGAATTAAGAGATAAAATTATACCAGTAAAAACAAAAAATAACGCTCCCAAGTTCAGTAACAAAAACTCGGCATATTTGCCTCTAATGTGTGAGGATGATCTTGTAACCATCATAAATTCTATGTCCATAACAAAGTCACCAGGTATAGACAAAATACGTGTGCGAGATTTACGTTACAATATAGATAATCTCAAACAAGTATTACTTAAAATAATTAACGGTTCTCTTACTACAGGAAAAATTCCAAAAGAGCTAAAAGTGGCAGTAATTAGGCCTCTTTACAAAGGCGGTAATAAAAAGGACTTAGGGAGTTACCGACCAATATCAATATTGCCAGTAATTTCACATATCATGGAAAAATGGATTCAGATAAATATGAATACCTTCTGTGAAAAATTTTCCCTTATTACTGATTCGCAGTATGGTTTTAGGAAAAATAAAAGCACAACAGCACTTTTGGAGGATTTTTCTGACTGCATCAACGATACATTAGATAACAATAAAATTGCTCTGGCCTTATTCTTAGATTTATCGAAAGCTTTCGATACCATCGATCATGCGTTACTTTTAGAAAAACTTGAAAGAATAGGCTTTAGAGGACCATTTTATGATTTTTTCCATGACTACCTCACTGACAGATTTCAATTGGTGAAAATAGACAATTGTGTAAGTGCTAAAACTCGGGTTCAGTGCGGTGTACCTCAAGGGAGCACTTTGGGCCCGTTGCTGTTTAATATTTACATAAATGAGTTAAGTCTTTTACCGCTACAGTCTAGAATCTTTTTATATGCAGACGATACGGTTCTACTATTACCATATGACATATACGAAAACGCAATTCCAATATTTCAAAAGGACGTGGACATGTTATTGCAGTGGTTTTCTGACAATATTATTTCAGTAAATAGCAACAAAACAAAACTTGTGTGTTTCCGTAACCCCCATAAACAGGTGAAGCTTACGGCAGGCATTTATTTAAATTCGGGGCATGGCAACTCTTGCAAAAGTATAGCACTTCCATACGAACAGTCTGTAAAGTACTTAGGCATATTTTTTGACGAACATATTTTATGGAACCATCACATAGAATTTATTAAAAAAAGGCTTCGCGTAGTATCAGCGTATCTTTACCGGTTAAAGAGCGTTTGTGGTATAAATGTTCGTAAAACTGTTTTTATGGCCTTAGGAGAGTCGATCTTGCGATACGGTATCACTGTTTTCGGTCAATGTGCAGGAAATAAAAAACTAGGAATAGATAGACTACTTAAACAGATCGCGAGTAACGTTGCGTATGGAACTAGATATGATAACCTAGTAATAGATATGAAAATGAATGAACTAAATATAATGTCTTTTTCTAAACTGTATGAATATGTAATATTAACACGGCATTACTACGATAACAGCTCGAAAATTGAGGTCAAAAAGAGAAATCTGAGATGCACTGAAAGGTACGTAATACCCAGAATATTTACAAACTACGGAAAGAGAATGAAACGGCATTATATCCCTTCCCTTTTTAATAAATTACCCGATAATTTGATTGGTATATCATCCATGCGAACGGCAAAGAAAGCTCTTAAGAAATGGTGTCTAGAGTGTAAAACCTGATTTCCCTGTTGTTTAGTGTGTTTTTTCCTGAGTCATTTCTGTGTTATGCGATGTTGGTTTTCAATTATTGTCTATTATGGTATGTTTCACGTAAGGTCGTACGGTGTTTAGAATTTGTTAGTATTTCAGTGTTCAGCGATTTGTTTGATTTTCATGTGGAGAGTAGTTTCATTTACATGGCGCAAATATTGCTGTGTTTTACAATTTTGTTTAATTTCTTTATTTATAGTGTTACTTGTAATACTGTGTTCTATTCCTTTTATTTGTTAAGGTTTTGGTCTGCCTGGTCCCACGGACAAGCAATCCTCTTTGCTTTTGTGGGCCAGTTACTGTAAGTGTCTGTTTCAAAGGAATAAAAAACATTATTATTTTATTATTATTATTATTATTATGTGTGTGAGCTTGCGTATTTTTGTGAGTATGGACATTTTCGTGTGTGCGGGTGGTGTGCTTGTGTGCATGTGCGTGTGTGCACGTGAGTTTGTGGGTGTTGCGTGTGTGCGTCCGTGTGCATGTATGTTTGCATGTGTGTGTGTGTGTGTGTGTGTGCGCGCGCGCGTGTGTGTGTCATAGAAAATAACTTTCTACCCGCCAGCGCACAAATGTGACGGAACACAAAATGTGTTCCGCCACATATCCAAGGCTATTGTTGACAGCATATTTGAAGCTCCCAAACTTTAACCGACCGTTCGTACCGGAGAAAGATCTGGAGCGGTATACGGTGTAGCTAGGTGCTATGTTCAAGGCAAGAATTCAATGGCGTCTTGCGACCTGTAGCATTTTATTTATTTATTTATTGTACATGTCCTCAAGCGCCGAAGCATTGTAGAGGAGAGGGTAAAGCAAACAAACATAAAACACTACAAAACAAAAAGATACGGCGAGGAATACAAACATTAACAAGTACACTCTGATTGGCAAAAACTGAAAGCAACATCTGCTACGAAACAAAATGAACAAAAGCAAATGGCTCATGTTGGCTCCTCACACAGAAATGTAAACAGAGTTGGCGAAGAAAAAAATAATCGGGTATAGTTGCGATATCTGCTGGAAGGCGGTTCCAGTTGGTCCTGTTAAGAATGGAACCTTCGGCGACCTTCTTCCGAGTTTCAACGCTGCGGAAACGAGTCATGATCTGTCCGGGAACGTCGCCTGCTGGACGGGGCCTACGCGAAACGAGTCCCGACGAGTACGGAACCGTCGCCTACGTGTCTGCGCCTGCGGAGACAGGTCTCAACGCGTCCGTGACGTCAACGGGACGTGTGTGCGTGCGTGCGGCTTGGTGCGCTCCGGAAGGGGAGAGAGGCCTGGCCTAACTGCGGAGAACTTTGGCTACGACGCACTGCTGGCTACGACGCGGCGGACCTTGCTACGACGCACTTGACGGCGGGTTGCTGCTGCGCACTTGCTGCCCTGGCGGGGAGTGAGGGAGAAAACGGACCCTATATAAGGCGGAGCGTGAGGCTGCTCCAGGAGTTCTCTCGGATTTGACGACTGTATCGCAACCATGTAATTAAACCGTTCGTTACGTTACCAATTCTCCCACCTCCACTGGACCCCTGGGTTCTTCACTTCGGGGAATGGTCGTCGTCACGAGCCAGGAAGCTCCCGGACGTGCGGCTCAAACCCCGCCTCTAACAACTGGTTGGCAGCGGTTGGGATCGGACCATGCGACATCGTGCTACATCTGCGGGTGAGCGTTTGGACTTTGCTTTGAGATTCGCCAGGCTTCAGATTATGGGTAATTAATTTTGAACTGCTGGGAATCCTTAAGTTTTGACTCGTGCGCTGGGTTTGTGTACAACCTTGCGACAAGTTTTAGAACAAAGCCAAAGCTAAAGAGCAGCGATCATGGATCTAATGAGGTTACTGAGAACAGATTTATTCTGTTTGTGTGAAGAATTGGGTGTGGAGGTGGAGCAAAAGATGAAGAAATCTGAGATCAGTAAAGCGATTTCAGAGAGCGCAGAAGCAGAGGAAATTAAAATTGCGTGGGAACTGCTTCAGAACGCTAGGAGAGCAGAGAGCTGCAGCGAGAGAGGAACGAGAGCGAGACAGGCTGCAGCGAGAGAGGAGCGAGGAGCAGACTGCAGCGAGAGAGGAACGAGAGCGAGGAGCAGGCTGCAGCGAGAGAGGAACGAGCGGAGCAGGCTGCAGCGAGAGAGGAACGAGAGCGGAGAGCAGGCTGCAGCGAGAGAGGAACGAGAACGGAGCAGGCTGCAGCGAGAGAGGAACGAGAACAGGCTGCAGCGAGAGAGGAACGAGCGCAGGCTGCGACAGAGGAGCGAGCGCTGAAAAGGCTAGAGCTCGAAATTGAACAACAGCGATTAAACTCGCAGAACAGTAGAGTTGGGGCTCCGGTGCGAGCAAGTGAGACCGAGTCGTATCAAATGAAGAAGCTCATGCAGCCGTTTAAAGTTGGGGAAGACGTGGGCCTGTTCTTAGTGAACTTTGAGAGGACATGTGAGAAGTTGAGCTTCGCCCCAGAAACGTGGCCGCAACGGCTTTTGACTTTGTTGCCCTGTGAGGCTGCAGAGGTTGTCGCGCGCCTTAGTGCTGGAGACGCGGACGACTACGACAAGGTGAAGTCCAGCCTTTTGAAACGGTACCGCCTTTCTGCCGAGGCGTTCCGTCAAAGGTTTAGAAACGCATCCAAAAAGAGCAGCGAGGGCTACTCGGAATTCGCTTACGGGCTTAAAACCAATTTGATAGAATGGTTGAAGAGCGAGGAAGTGTACGAAAGCCGAGACAAGGTAGTCGAGTGTGTGTGCCTCGA
Organism: Ixodes ricinus; assembly: GCA_037355805.1. Classification (NCBI taxonomy): domain Eukaryota; kingdom Metazoa; phylum Arthropoda; class Arachnida; order Ixodida; family Ixodidae; genus Ixodes; species Ixodes ricinus. The sequence continues at coordinate 136,051 of JAZHYW010006021.1, read as the reverse complement.
ACAGTTCTTTCGTAGCATTCCGCAGTCAGTCAAGCTCTGGGTGCAGGACAGGGTAGGAGTCGACTCTGTCGAAAGGGCCGCTGAGCTAGCCGAGGAGTACGCAACGCGTAGAAAGCTGAGCGGAGAGGAAAGCGAACCCGGCCGGAGCGATCAGCGCAAGACCTTCCGACAGGGAAACGGCTCGCGAGAAAACGGGCCCGAGAAGCCCGAAGCAGGACAAAAGGTCCCAGAAAAGAGCGCAGAACACTCGAACGGAGACGAGGCGCGGAAAAGCCAAACAGGGCAGTTCGAGGCAAGGAAGCCGTTCCTGTGCTACAACTGTCAGGAGCCGGGACACACAGCGGCCAGATGTAAGAAACCGCGGGTTGTGTTCTCGACCGTGACCGGTAGTGACGAGGACCTGGAGCTCCTTCGTCCCTATCTTCACGAGCTCCAGGTAAACGGAAAGCCGTGCAGGGTGCTTCGGGACAGTGCAGCGACGATGGACGTTGTTCATCCGTCGTATGTAACGCCATCCGATTTTACTGGAAAGGTAGTTTGGATCAAGCAGCTGCTCGAAAAGCACAGTGTCTGTCTGCCTATGGCGACAGTAAGGATAACTGGCCCGTTCGGAGAGCTGGTGACAGAGGCGGCTGTCTCGCAAACAGTCCCGTTGGAGTATCCCTATTTGTTTTCTAACCGGTCAGATTTCCTGCTGCGCGAAAGGGGTCAACAACTGGGAGAAGGACTAGTTCAGTCGTGTACGAGGTCCAAATCGCGTCAGCTCGCCCCTTTGTTAACGAGTGATCCAGAGCCAGAGGCAGCTGACGGGGAGCAGAGCACTCCCAGAGTTGAAGGCAGAGAAACGGGATGAGGGGGACCAGGTTGTAGAACAGCCTGACCTCGTAGCAGTAGAAAGCGTACGCCGTCCCAACGCGCCGGTGAAAAAGGCGGAGGAAGACGGGATCATTAAAAGATCTCTCGTAGCTCCGACGTCACGTAATTTTGATCGTCTGCTGCGAGTAGACAGAGTGTCTTTGACAGTCGAGCAGAAGAGCGACCCTAGTGTGTCAGGGTTTCGCGGTACAGCTCAGGAGATTGCTAGGACCAATGTGACGGGGCATGAAAAAGGCGGATTGTTTTATCGGCGCTATAAGGACCGCATTTTCACGTCTAGAAATCACGTGGAAAATCGATCACTATGACTTCAGCGTAAGAAACAGGAAAGGCAAATTTAACGGCAATGCCGATGGGTTGAGCAGATTTTTCTGATATCACCAAAAACGGTAGGGATGATCTCAGAGGTCTTCGTCATCCACGGGAATGAGGATCAAAGTGGGGGCACTTCGTTAAAACCCCAAAAAGACCTCACAAATTGCGAATAGTTTTTGTCTTTTGTATTTTGTTCATAGTGACCTCTTTGGAAAAATGAGTTGTGTTTTGGCGACAGCGGGTCTCGATACCCGCAATTGTCCTAAGGTTTTAAATTTGTAGTTTTTTTTGCAAATTTTTGTAATCCGTAGTCCAGTCTGGCGGGTCTCTGGCGAATTCCGAGCGTTTGACTGCGGTGTGGCGTGGTGTTGTGTGGGACGTTTCCGCTAATGCCTCCGTTGTAAGAGGTTTGGGAGTTTGTTGGGTGCTTGCAGCGTCTTCTCAAGGCCTACTCCAAGCCCACCTCTTCAGGCCAGCGATTGTACCACCGGCCTTTCGAGGTTTCCCTGGCCCCGGAGGGGCTGTTAAGAATGGAACCTTCGGCGACCTTCTTCCGAGTTTCAACGCTGCGGAAACGAGTCATGATCTGTCCGGGAACGTCGCCTGCTGGACGGGGCCTACGCGAAACGAGTCCCGACGAGTACGGAACCGTCGCCTACGTGTCTGCGCCTGCGGAGACAGGTCTCAACGCGTCCGTGACGTCAACGGGACGTGTGTGCGTGCGTGCGGCTTGGTGCGCTCCGGAAGGGAGAGAGGCCTGGCCTAACTGCGGAGAACTTTGGCTACGACGCACTGCTGGCTACGACGCGGCGGACCTTGCTACGACGCACTTGACGGCGGGTTGCTGCTGCGCACTTGCTGCCCTGGCGGGGAGTGAGGGAGAAAACGGACCCTATATAAGGCGGAGCGCGAGGCTGCTCAGGAGTTCTCTCGGATTTGACGACTGTATCGCAACCATGTAATTAAACCGTTCGTTACGTTACCAATTCTCCCACCTCCACTGGACCCCTGGGTTCTTCACTTCGGGGAATGGTCGTCGTCACGAGCCAGGAAGCTCCCGGACGTGCGGCATCAAACCCCGCCTCTAACAGCGCCAAACGGGAAGAGTAATAGTTAGGCAATGTAAAGAAATGGTCTCGTAAAGACTGATAATGATACACTTTATGAAACAGGCAAAGTAAAAAAAAAAAAAAACGTTCTACGCAATGACAAACATGGTAACAACGAACTGGACTGCATTATGATACGCTGGCAGTTCGATTATAATTAGAATGGAACGAACGGCGTCATTTTGAACTAGTTCGAGAGCTTTATGTAGAACGACGTGGTTAGGATCCCGAATGGAGGCTGCGGATTCTAATTTAGACCATACAAGAGTCTTATAAAGAAGAAGTTTAGGTTAACTTGGGCTGTTCTGAAGTTCCGTCGTAGGTATCCTAACATGCGGTAAGGAAACCTACGACGCGTCCGCGACAGATAACGTACCCCGAGAGAACGGGCGCGGCGTTTCGGGTTTCACAGCAAGTGCCGCGGACGCTGTGACGTGGAAGCATGTCATTCATTGACAATAAATCCACTTCACAACGTTTTTTTTAATTTAATATTTATTAATACTCTCAGCCCGAGGGCCGATACAGGGTGGAGTTCCAAAGAAAATCACTTCAGCCTTTGTCCTGGCCGTTACACACACACACACGCACACACTAAACTCACGAGTTCAACGCGGGTGTTAAAACATCTTGAAACTCGATTTGCACCGTGCACGCAGTATCGTTACATGTTATAGATTACGGAATCGATTTAGAGCACAATACGAATTTCAAAACAGCCTAGTACACACAAAAGCACGCGGACATAAAATGACACGAAACAACAAAAAGCACGTACACGGCAGTAGCTATTGAAACCGCCGCGCAGCGCTCCTTGTTTATCGTGTTTGGAGTTTAACACTATATAACAGGCTGAAGTTGAGCAAGTTGGTACTTAATGCAAAAGGGAACGGTTAGCTAGAACGATAGGGACAAAACACAGACAGAGAAACAGAAACAGAGACATACACACCGCTGACTATCAACTAAGACTTTATACTTCTTCTCATCACTTTGACCCAAAGATTCACACCTAAAGTAATGCCAATAAATCACCCTAAATCCTTACATTACACTACTAAATTAAAATACTAAATGAAAATAAAAATAAATAATTACATTAAATTATTAAATTTGGTCACTAACACCTCCCTGACCCAACCCACAAACCACCGCCGACACATATCCCTCTTATTCCCTTTCACGGGGCCGTGCCACACTGCAAAAACTGCCTTTCTCTCTTGCTGACCGTGATGGAGGGCATGCTCACGCAGTCATCGGCGCTTTCCTCAATGGCCAGGGCCTCGAGAATCTCGCGCGCAAAGGCATTTCTGTGTCTTTTAATAATGGAAACGCTGCTAAAACTTGGCCTGCACCCGCACGTGCGGCAATGGGCTGCAAGGTGCCCAGCCCCCGTGCCCTGCACCGACGCCGCGTGCTCCCTGACTCTGTCATTAATGCAGCGTCCCGTCTGCCCAATGTAGCAGCTCCCGCATGACATTGGAATCTTGTACACAACACCAGTCTGGCACATGGCGTACTTAGTCCTGTGCGCAGTGTTGCAGGTTGGCTGGCGGTTCTTGGCCTGATTTACCCTGCGGCACATAGAGTTCCCTCTGTTCGGTGCCGAGCACACGACCCGGACACTCTGTCGTGCAGCGATCTTATTGAGTCGGTGGGTGACACCGTGGATGTAAGGGACCACCGCGAAGTTCTCTCGTGGAATCTGTCTTTCTCGCTCGGCACTTGGTGATCCTCGAGGAAATTTTCTCCATATCGTCTCACATGGCTCCAAGGAGGACATCTGGATACCCAGAGTCACGAAGCCGGGCAATTTGTTTCTGAAAGCTAGCGTCAGCTTGATGGTGGCATGACCTGCGCAGCGCTGATACGAGTGCCGTGTTGGCAACACTTCGTATGACGGTTTTTGAATGGCCAGATGCTAACAGAAGAAAACCTTTACTTGAACGAGGTTCGTACCTCCAGCACGCATGTCCATCCTTAAACTCCAAGTGCGAGGTCAAGGAACTTAACAGACTTGCCCACGGGCAGTTCGTGAGTGAAGACCTATGGGCAACATTCTTGGAAGGTTCCCGTGATCGTGCTCTCGCATTCGTTTTTTAGATGCGGAGCATCTCTTGCTCGGGTCTATGTCCCGCGGCGTCGGCGTCGTAGTCCGCAGTCACACTACGCACGCGCAACTCTCCTCCTTCCCTCTCTCCAACAGCTGCGCGTTACTCTCTCCGCTCTCTCTCTCTACCAGCTGCGTGCACTGCTCGTGCGTTCGCTTCTCCTCACACCGCGCGCGCACGCGCAACGCTCCTCCTCTAGTCTCCTCTCCTTAAAGTGTGAAAAAAATAAACGGCGAGCGGCGAGCGTTCCAAGTTTCTCTGCCGCGAGCCGCGACGAAGGCTCGCGTAGGGGGTAAAGCCCGGTACACACAGTTGCGTTTGACTGCGTTTGACTGCGTTGCGGCAGCGAGACACCAGGACATCCCTGCTGCCTATATCGCGTGCCAAGAAGATTCCTTGAATTGGATTCCACGCTTTATACGAAGCACAGATGTGCGGTGACTCGCTTTCGGTTCTCGCCGCAACGCAGTCAAACGCACTCAAGCTGCAAGTGTCTGAACCGGCGCTAACGCTAGGGCAGTCGGTGGCGCCATCTCTCGACGTCATCACGCAACTGACTCTTTCCTTGGAACCAACACGATGCTCGCATCACCCCATGGTTCCCGTCGGGAAGATGGTGTAATTTTTTCACTCTCGATGTCTGTGCTGCCCAGGACCAGGAAATCATCCACGTACCTAAAGATGGCTGTGATTCTGGCATCGTTCATCAATCAGGAGAGATTGGAGGTGCCTACCACACGCGGCCAAGAACAGAACGCATAGATGTACCATGTCATCCGCTCCGAAACATCGACCTCATACAGAGAGAGATTGAAGAGCGCTGCGGATTGAGCGGAACTACATCGTCTACACGGCAGCCTATACTACACGGCAGCATACGACTGCTACTTCATTCCATGCCTTGATGAGGGGTGGGATGAGGCAAGCATTGCTTAGCTGGTTCACTATGCGGCTCATCATGACGACGAGATCTGGCCAGGGCAATACGTTTCACAGAGAAATGTTTACTAATTTGAAGGCGTCATTCCATTAGGCAGTCTTATTAACTTGTTTTCTGCTAGAAGCACATGAAGAGCAGTGAAGAGAAGCGAAACACAAATAGTGCTACAAACAACGACAAGTCGAAGTGACAGGACAAGCGCTACTTGTGGTTCTTCAACTTGTCCTTGTGCTGCCATTTGTGTATCCCTATTTTTACGCAACTTGTTCAGCAGTTCAATTTAGTACAATCGAAGCGGTTTGTCAGCGGGCATGTCACTCAAGCCCGAGGCCATCGCAGACAACAAACCACTTTAAAGTGAACAACAAGCATTTGAATTGCATTTGTTTCAAATTGCGTTGTTAGCTCCTTGGGAACCCGGATACTGCCTAAATTTTTATAGACATTGTGACGCATATTTCTATACCTAAGAGCCAGAACTAAAGAACACTGAACTCAACTATCCGTGTTTCTCGTTTTAGCCTCCGGAGAAACGGAGGTGACGCACGAGGCCATCACATGAATTATCGTGCACCAGGTAGCACTTAGGGGCGTCGAGACTCTGCAGTTACCGGCGGGTTATAGCAGCGCAGTGGCGCGGTCGTTCGACATAACGTCACATGGACGGCATGCAGCTCTGGCGATTCAGTCGAGGCTTCCGTTCGGTAACCCGAACACCAACAGAGCGGGAGTAGAGCAAATGGCGGCCTCCGCTATCACCCGACGGAACTCAGCACATGACGACACGAGCAGCTCGCATGCCGAAGGACGGACGCCGGGGAGATGCCGAGGAGAGCGTGAAGGATCGGCCATTTTGGCCGTCACAAGCGGCGCGTCAGCGATTAATCGCTGACGCGCGACGTCGCAAGCAGCGCGCGTCAGCCGTTTGGCGGGGCCAAGGCGACACGCACAAACGGCGCGACGCGCCGCTGACGTCGCGCGTTTTGGCACCGATGGTCACCGAGCTCGCTTCCCTGGCTTCTCTGCAACTCTCCGGGCGTCGCCCCAGTCGATCCGGTGCAATTATTACCGCGACTGTTTTATTGATTTGCGCGGCCACAAGCGCCGGTTTCGGCTGAAATTTGGGCAACGTGGCCTGAGACGTGCCAGAACCCAGTTCAATCGCCAAAAAGATGGCCTAAACGCGTCTGTCCCTCAATGGTGATGACCACAACATTTTTACGTCATCTTACAAAAATCACGCCAAAGAAAAGCTGATCCTGCACTCATGTTGCATGCAGGATGTATGCATCATCTGACGGCGCAGTCTGGAAGGTCACACCGCAGTTCTTTTCTTTGCGTTATACTCCTAGTTTCAACGCGGTGACCAATAAACGTTTCGGCGATACAGAAAAAAACAACTGCTCTTTGAACATTTTTGTTGTTTCCCTTGTTTTATTTATAAAAAAATGCACGTCAATTGGACTAAGGCAGCACCTCATGAAAAACGTGTCACGCCTACTTATTAAAAAGCCTCTGACACGCCAAAAAAAATTTTTTTATGCTAGGCGTTGAAATGGCATATTAGGACTTTACAAAAAAATTGTTTCACTATAGAGTTGCGTAGTTTTTTTTATAAAAAATAGAAATACGAGGCCCAATTCAAAGTTCCCGCCGTGCACTGTGACGTAACAGTTTAGAAACAAACAGTTCCCAACGTTTCGGAGTCGACTTGACTCCTTCTTCAGGGGTGACTAAAATGAAATGGAACAGCGCGAGCTTCGACCTCTCTTTCCTCTTCTACCGAGTTGATGTTTTGTGAACGTGCCGCAGGCCATGGACGTAAACAGATGGTAGGGCACCGAGGGACCTGTTAAGGTTCCCCGGTGTGTTCTGGATATGCCACGACTCCAAGAACAGGCGTTTTCGAATATGTGGCTCCGTGTCTATCACGTGCGCGTTCCCGAAGTCGATCCGATGATCAAATACCTCGCAATGTTCCGCGACGGCGCTACGCTCGCGATCGAAATTGCGCACATCGTTCTTGTGCTGGCGCATGCGTTCGGGAAAGGATTTAGTTTCACCGATGTAGGCGGCGGGGCACTCTGCGCACGGTATCTTATAGACCACGCCTTGTGCTTTCTCTTTTGGGAGGCGATCTTTCGGCCTTGGCATGAGCCGTCCTAATGTTGAAACTGGCTTGTGCGCCACTTGGATCCCCTCTTTTCGGAGCACGCGCGCCAGTGTCTCGCTCGTCCCTTTTACATAGGGGACGCTGATGCGCGCAATGGGGCGGGGCTGTGTGTCACCCGACGATCCATGGTTGTTGCGCGTGCAGCATTGTCGACGGGCGACGCGTTGAACAAAACTCCTTGAATAGCCGTTTTTCTGGAGGTCAGCAAGTATGGTCTGTTTCTCCTGTCTTCTGTCTCTTTCCGACGAGCAGATGGTCGTTGCTCTAGACAAGAGAGTAGATACCACAGACGTCTTGTGACTCGTTGGGTGGTTCGAGTCAAAATCAAGGTAGCGACCGGTGTGTGTTGGCTTCCTGTAGACCGTGAATCCCAGCTTGTCTCCTTGCCTTTGCACCAGAGCATCGAGGAACGGCAAGAGAACGGCAATACTTCGACAGATTTCTGTCGAAGATGTTCGCAAGGTATCGGGGCGGTCAGAAAGGAGGCATCGCCGGAAGTCACGTGAGTTGTCCCTCCTCGTGCTTACCGCAAGCGCGTGTAATATTTTTTTTAAAAATATTTTTGTTATTTTTTACTTTTCCACGAGCGATCCAAGCAGACAAGTTTTCTTTTATTTGCATTTCATCGCTTAATGTTGCTGTAAAGGTAGAAGAAGCGGAGTCAGTGAATTGACGTGATCAACTACAATGCCTAGAAGGTGCTGTGTGAGGGACTGTCCCGGTATTTCAGCAACTGCAGAAGAGATCACACTGCATGCATTTCCGAGAGACATACATCGGCCGCATGTGCACCTGGTAAACAAGTTCTACTCATGTTCTAGACAAAATACGTACAGGGTGTCACAAAAGAAAATTGACAGGGTTTTATTTCACAAAAATAAACTAGGCATCGCCGAACGCTCATTCTCCGCCTAAAGGTAGCGCTAGAGGTCACAACCAGATGCCAAAGTTTCAGCCCGATCCGATAACTTAATCAAAAATTATAAGTGATTTTCTGAAAATTTCAATGGGAAAATGGCGGCCGACGAAGTTTTCGAATACATGGGGCTCTATGGCACCAGAAACCGAAAACGGGCGAAAATGGGCTCCATTTTCCCATTGAAATTTTCAGAAAATCACTTATAACTTTCGATTAAGTTATCGTATCGGGCTGAAACTTTGGCATCTGGTTGTGACCTCTAGCGCTACCTTTGGGCAGAGAATGAGCGTTCGGCGATGCCTAGTTTATTTTTGCGGAAATAAAACCCTGTAAATTTTCTTTTGTGACACCCTGTACTTTGTGCTCGACGTTTACTTGTACTTGGTGCACAAACCAGTTCGTATTCTTTAGACGGCGGGCATCTTTAGCCTGGAGAGTATCCGATGATTCAACGACCTCGGTGTCTGAACCTTCAGCAATGCGATCGGGCGTGTCGTATGCTAGCAATCCTAATTTCTGCGAGCGTTCCAATTTTTTTTTTCAAAACTTGATAGCTTGTTTTGCACCCAGTATAGCCCTGTATCATCGGACTGACGTCATGCACTTGTACACTGGCTTGGTACACTGGCTTGTACTCGCAACGCTTTCATCATTGACCTCCATCACGTCGATCCACTGACTCTTCGTCCTCAAATTTTACAGCACGCAAACTAACCAACGGTGCAGCGATAAAGAGCTAGTGGAACTGAAACTTCGTTTTCTACAATCGCTCGTACAAAGAGCAGAAAAAAAAAATTTCTTAGGCACGGTCGCGGAGAGCACGAGGAGTGAAACTCACGTGACTTCCGGTGAACCCACCTTCAGTGACGTAGATCGATGCCTCCCTCTGACCACCCCGACACCTTGCGGTACACTGTTACGTAACAGTGCACGGCGGGAACTTTGAATTGGGCCTCGTATTTCTATTTTTTTATAAAAAAACTACGCAACTCTATAGTGAAACAATTTTTTTGTAATGTCCTAAAATGCCCTTTTCAACGCCTAGCATGAAAAAAATATTTTTTGGCGTGTCAGAGGTTTTTAAGGATGATAACAGCAATGCAGTCCTAGTCGAATTATAAACCCAGTACACATGAAATTCTATACAAATTAAAACAGGGAAACAAAGAGAGAAACGAGGAGGCCATGGGATAATTGTAATGGGGAGTGGCAACAGCTCCAGGAAGATTTGCTTCAGTTTTTGTAGTATCATCAGTTTCCTCATTAGGTGGCTCTATTATAAATTTCGGCCACTCCTCACACATTAGTTAACAGTGGAGCACACTGTACAACGGCGTGCTTACTCGATGACATGCCAACCTTTTGCTGGATTCCCAATTATCCTAAATCAAATACAAAATTGCATATAAAATAAGCCGAGTTAGATCAATTCGGTCACACAAATCTATGTAAAAGGAGCAGACTCCTTCAGTGCATGCAGGGTGACTACATCTGGGGCTGTATATGAGCATTACAGTCACCATATAGCTGGGTAAATGAAACCCAATTATCCTATATGTGTGAGCTGCATGATCTCGGCAGACACTTCCAGTTCCCCGCTTAAAAGACCTGGAGTTGTACTCACACTGCTCGTGTTTACTTGGGCACTTGAACCCCCACACTAAGCTGCACAAACGATTTTCTGCATGTGAAAGATTATGAAAAGCCGATTTCTTTTCAATTTAGGTAAATGCACGCACTAAAAAAAGCTCATTGCCTAATCAGGTCCACGAGAAAATTTTGAAGTGCGGGATTTATGCAGCTTACGAGATCTATGGCGGGACAATATTTACCCTCCAAATCAAAACACCACCAAATTTGCCGGCCACAAATCCTTGACGACTTCAGAAGAAACTAATGTGAAATAAATGACATCTGACATTTACAAAACTACCTGATACTATGACCCAGAAGGATAATCAACAAGCATGCAAAAAAGATTTAGAATGCCAAAGAATTAATCGAAATAAAGTTGGGAACGTTTGGCTGATCATTTCTGCAGTCACAACCTTGGTATCAATAGCATGCATCGAAGCTCTCGATCATGCTTTGTGGTGTGTGTCCCAAAACACATTTGACTGAAGCTCCCAATGATTGTGCTCCTAGGAGGGCAAAAGGCTCACTTTATGCAGCTTTCAGCAATAAAAAAAGAAACAAAAAAGTGTCCGATAACAACTTTTGTGGTACCCGCCCAAACATAAAACCATATAAACCTGCAGCACCTTACAGGGCTGAGAAAACAGCCAAGGACGCACAAGAATGAAGCACCTGATCCCCAAACGATGAATGGAATGTCAAGGTGCAAGACTGAATGCAAAACACACCACTCTTCTAAGCAACTAACACTGGCTACAATTTCTTAGACACCTTCATGGTATACTGAGAACTAAATTAGTATAATTACATGTTGTGCATCGCCTTCAGGACTGCTCGATGTGCAGCTCTGGGAGATCTTCAAGATTAAAGTAACCGGAACTTTTGCCTGGCTTGAAAATGTCCCATATTTTATATCTTCTTGTTCGAGTTAAGCAATTACAGCGTAGCTATCTACAAACATATTATGCCTATAAAGTACCGCCTATATAAAACGAGAATGATTCAGACATTATCTATTGTTAGCACCGTCTTGAAAAATACAAAATACACGCACAGTTCGTCCCACCATCCGCGTGGCACACCCATCAGTTCTTTCGTCGGCCAGATGTGCCAGATGTTGAATATACCTTCTTTCTTTGACCGGCCTCCATGTTCACGGAAAGGTTCTAACATCTCATAAGTATGATCGCGTGACCATTGCCTACTGTGGATTGACTGTTGTGGCATGTAACACAACAGCGGTGGATTTCTGCTGCTGGAAGCTCAACATGGAGAGAATGGAATCCCAGGAAGGGCTACGACAGAACGTGCGGAACCTGAACCGACCGGCTGCGGCAGCGAACCCTCTCCGAATTCCAGTCACCGTTTCGACAGGGATGACGAGCTTTGGCAGTAACTACGATGTCGACCTCCCCCCCTCCTTTTCTTTCCCCCTCGCTCTTCCCGAGCCAGAGCTACGTGGCAAAACCTGCGGTAGCGAGTCCTCCCGAAATCTCTGTCACTACCTTGACATGGGATCACAGGGAGCACTGGCGATGGCAGTGGCACGTGCCACCACGAGCCAGAGCTACATGGCAGCACCTGCACCAACGAGCTCTCCCTAACCATCTTGACTGGGAACAGGGGGAGAACAAGTGTTGGCGGTGAAAAAGCATTGGTACAAGCAATTATTATTTGACATAACTGTACTAAAACAACCTCAACTAAAGCTGTTTAAAGCGGGTTTAAGTGCTATGAATACCCTTCAAAACTGAAGGATGTTTGCAGCGTTGCACTCGGAGCACCCTTTTCTACACCTTTCAAGAATTAAGTGTTTCATGCAACAAAACCCTATTTCAGGTCTAAAAAGGGTGCTGAAAGGGTGTATTCATGGGTGTGAGTCTCCGGAGCACCAGCTCTACACACAAGAGTGTAAATATTCTTAGTGTATACACTATGCATGATTACAATAGCTACACAAGAAATTGATGACCACAATTTAACAAATGAAAGGACCGTATATCTTACACGTTCACGCTCATCGCTTTCTTTTCCTTGTCAGACGCAAAAATAACCGTAGCAGACGTTGATATATTATTGGCTGTCGTGATGCTCTGATCCTTGTCTATTTTTACTTTCTGCAACTTTCCTTTCCTGCCACGCTCTTAAAACAACTTTTTCCTGTAAGCACACTATTTTTTCTAGCAGGGAACGTCCACCAGCGTCTTCCAAAATCAGCGCCATCCACTGCTAGTAGCAACATACGCGAAAGGCATTAGAAGTGTCCTCTTTGTTTCACTTTCAAGGGTTACATCGCAAGGATTGCGTTAGGCTTCGGCCAAGATGTTGCGTGCTTTTCGATCAAATCGAGTGGCAAGTCAACTGAAGCAACTTCAGCAAGTCTTGAATGGTTCTTCAAGGTGGCAGCTAATTCGCGATTCCAGCACCTCCGGTGTTTTTTCAACGGGACCCAGACTGGAGCCAGAGCTTTACGTAGCCGCTAACGCTTTACAAAGACGAGACAACATCCACGTACTTGATCTACTCAACACAGCCTTCAGAAGACCACCAAGCGAATACCAGCAGTTTCTGGACATCGGTTGCGCCATCGGTGACTTCACGCGCGAAGTCTTGATGCCTCGATGCCTGCCCTGTCGAAGACTGGTTGGCACGGATGCTTCGGCAACCATGATCGACTACGCCAGACGCCATTTCGACCATTCGCACATCACTTACGAGACACTGAACATAACGCACGACGTGTCGCGGTTTTTGCAGACTCACGGAACATTCGACCGTGTTTACTCGTTCTACTGTCTTCACTGGATCAAGGACCAACGAACGGCGTTCGCGAACATTGCCCGTCTGATGGCTCCAGATGGCGAATGTCTGCTGCAGTTCTGTGCCCGAACCCCGGTTTACGCACTGTGGCGTGAGTTCGCACGCATGGATCGCTGGCGGTCGCATATCACGGTAAGCAAGATTTCTGGAGTATCTGCACGATGTCGTCACGATGTCTTGGACAGATTACAGTTTGCATAGAGGCCTGCCACGTGTAACCAACGAGTTTAACAAATTGTTGAAATGTATTGATTATTCTGAACAATAAGGGGAGCACGAAATCTGTCGTGCGTCTGACCAATAAAGGGAGCACATAGCCAGGATTGGCTGTGCTCCCTTAGCAGGATTGGCTATTTGGGGGGGGGGGGGGGCGCCATGACAAAGTGCCGTATGAGAGCTAGGGGAGAGGAGGCCCAAGTAGAATGGAAGATTTCGGGGAGAGGGGGGGGGGGTCAAGCGCCCGGCGTGCGTTATGATTGCATTATGGTTTGTTATGCCTGCTTGCTTATGGGGAGCTGTGTGCACGGTTTCTAATGTGTTGCGCAAATGACAGATATATACTCATGTGCTCCGCGAGTTTATCGAATGGTCAAGATAAGTTTAAATTTATAAAGGAGTGTGTGAGGAGTATGCTTTATTTAGAAGTTTGCATGAGTTTTGCTTCTTCCCTTCTTCCGATGATGCCTTTAGCTCCTTGAGTCATTCATGCTCGTGAAATGCGAACAGCCCCCTGCGGTAAATCATGCAATCGCGAGAACGGAGGCTGCTACGCTATCTATTGGCTGCTGTGCGAAGTCGTTACTTCCGCTTGGTCATTCGGGAGCCAGCTGCGTTACGCTCCCTACTAGCGCCCAGGTCTTCTGCTACCACAGGCTTCCATGAGTCATCACTTAGCTGCTTGCGATTACTTTCACCTCCTCCTCGTGCCCAGCAAAGGCGTCAGGCTGCGGATCGCACGGTCCGGGCTTAAATTTCCGCTTGAAAAGTCTGGCTTATATTGTGATTAATTGCGGCTAATCGCATCACACATGATCAAATTAAGACTAAGTACGCCTTCTATATACTTTAGATGCTAAAGCATTGCCTGCTATGGGCTCTATATATTTTAAGTGTTCTTGGCCCAGCTGTGTGTAACGTTTTCTCGTCACACTACAGCATAACGCTTTTTGCATGAAATCCATCTCATAAAGACACTCTTAGTTGGTATGAAATGATATCGTGTTATCGCCTGTATGCCATTTTACAGAATATAGAAGACTACATCCCTCCAAGTCAGGACGAGCAAGATCTGCGATCCTACATAGAAAAATTAATTTACGACGCGAATTTGAAACAGCACACTTGTGAGGTGCGTCGCAACGTGTGGACCTTTCCATCGGAAGAGCATTTGACAAGTAAGCATATACCCTTTTACCATAACCACACCTCACACAGTAATCAATGCCTGGCTTCTCTGCAAAGCCCGTAGGACTGTAATGGCTGTGATCATTAGAATAACTTTTGCGAATAACGAGTCTGTTCGAGTGAGAACGCGATCTGCGAAAGGACGCAGAATATTGACGTTCATATAGTGCCCGTTAATTCAGCTGAGCTAACATGATCGAACCATATCATATGAAGGACGGTTTTCATTCGAGCCTGTTCTTGTCTCGGCCTTCTCCTTTGAACTGTTTGAACCATCTCAAAACGCCCAACTCGACTGAGCCCGCCGTATTTCGTCAGTTCTTGTTACATCCTTCCGTGTTTTATCCTCCAAGAAAAAAATCAAATGGGGGCAGTTCGAAGTGTCCATGCTATGCCTTGGTCTACCGCATATCCCTGAAAAAGCTTCTTCAGCCCCCCCGCCCCCCCCCCCCCTTTTAAGTCCCCTACATGCACACACTCACATACATTGCACGTTTTCACGTGCAATGTATGCACGTTGCAATACGATGCACGTTTTCAGTAACGGGTTCAGTATCGCTCTGGACGTCGAACATGGGTGTTGAATTGAAAGTTTCATCGGTTCGGTTCGGATTCGGATTCATGGACTTTCAGATCGGGCTCAGCCTCCGCGTAGTCAAAATAACGGTTAATCAAGTTTGCGTTTTTGGGCAATTTGATTATGGCACTACGGCCATAACCAAATTAGTAGTTTTTGAATCGTTGCATTGATTTATTTTTACTTAAAAACAAGAACAAAATAGGTTGTTTTACTGCGTAAGCAACGTAAAAAATACATTTAATTTTTTTTTGTTTTAACGTTGGTTTTGTTATATTTTTTTACTAATTTCTTCAATCCATTTCTTCTTTGTTAATTGGCGATTTTTTTGTGTTGGCTATTTGGATATTTGCTCCCAAAGGCACAATAAAACCAGTCTGCGCGTCTGTTTCACCTAAACAACGCGTCGAGACTTAGCTCAGTAATCTGGAAAATGAAATTAAAAGGGAGAACCCTTAAAAACAAATATTTGCCCAAATTAAAAAAGAAAGTTATGCATTGAGTATGATATTTTTCGTGCTCAGTACCTATAGTCGGGGACAGGTCAAGAACGAAGTGGAAGCTTTTCCCACCTCTTTCCACTTTAGAGGCGAACACGGGAGAGGAGGCGACCTCCTCTCCACCGTTCGCTTTGCTGAAGTGGAAGGGGGTGGAGGAGCTTCCACTTCGTTCTTGACCTGTCACCGACTATAGACGCAAGTTTTGTTCTAGATTCTTCCAATTATCTTTTATACTTTCCGCATATTGTTGTGGGTTTCTCATCGAGTGCCCAGTGTGCAAGACGTGTGAGGACATAGTTTTAGAGGGTTGAACAGAAAAGAAGGCATCACGAAAAATCAGACAGCAAGTGGCGTAGCCGGGGGGGCTTATATGGTTACAGTGACCCCCCCCGCCTCCCCCACCTCAAAAACAATTTACACCACTGATAAACACTGTACTTTGAGACGGTGCCCCCCCAGAAGACACGTGTGATGTCCTATCACGTTCACTGGACAAGCATTCGAAAAACGTGAAAACATCCTGCTGACGTACGTGAAAACATGTGTGCTGGGTTGAGTGCAAAAAGGACACTGGTCTTCGGAGCTTGGGCCACACACTGAATAATTTACCTGAGCGCTTTATTGGTGCTCTGCGTGAGCTTCCCAGTGCTTACCGGCGCAGTGCGAGGCACGCTGGGCCCGATGCGGAGATGCGGTCCGGCGGCTTTAGGATTTTTTAGAGACCCAAACAAACTACACTTTCTGCATACCCGGGTTGTGCTCTTTGTGTCATGTTATTTAGCATTCCTGAATTCTAAGTAGCTGTGGAGAGAAACAAAAGTCAAAACGAATGTGATGTAAAAACCAGTAATTAAATTTCTCCGCGCTTTCCAGTAGGGTGACGTCACAAACTGAAAAACTGGAAAACTGGCAGGTTGAGCAGGCAACCTAAAACGCAGAGTGCGTCGCTACTTTGCATCGTGCTGCTGGGCAAGTGCTCGAAAGCGTCCATTTGTCATCACTTTTGCAGTGTTGCCTGTCAAGACTTTGCTTGAAAAAGCGACGAGGCACCAGATTTAAAAAATACAATGTGTTCACGCGAGAAAAAATGGGTTAGCGTATTATTTAGATAGCTCAGCCGTGTCTGTCGATGTGTCGAATTGCTTTTAAGACAAATCAGTGACCATCAAAATTTCCCCGGAACTCTCCCTCCCTCCCTCATTTTTTTAGAGAGTCTGGGTAGAACACGTATTTCACAATTAATGCGATACGTAGGAGTTTTAGAATAGCGCACGCTAAAGCTTTGCGCACGCAGAGAATAGCGTCGTCGCCACTGCGCATGCTCCGAACGCAAACCAGGTTTTGCACTTTGCGTGCGCAATTTTAGCGTGCGCTATTTCTCGGAAATAGCATGCGTACGCAAAGAGTCTCTGCGCTTCTCCAAGGTGGATTCGTGATGAGAAGTTGGCTAAAGTCAAGACGGGCAGAGTTAAAAGAATGGCGGCTTCCAGGATTATGTCGGCGGCTACTTTGGGGGCGTCGTGAGTGCGACTGCGATTTTCAATACGGGACGACATTGTACTAAGTTTGGCAACGATCACCGGCAACTTGATGCTTGTGACGCGCGAACGTTTCTCAGCGAAGGTCAGTACACGAGACCTCTCTTGCTGAGGCGACGCAAGCGGACACGACCGGTCAACAGCTCGCGTCGGATTCTCATGTTTCAAATCTAAAACGGTACTCTGGACCAAAAAACTTGTTTCTTTCTAAAGTTACAGCATTTCGTGTGTGAAATAAAAATTGTGAATGTATCTTGGTGGCGTAGCAAGCGCGAGTGATGCATGGCTTTTGCGTCGCGGCGGAGAAACGCTATTCTAAAACTCTCTCGCGTCACGTGCGCTAATACAAGCGCTAAATTTAGCGCTAGCGTGCACTGAAATTGCCTACGTTATACTAAAACTCCCTATTAACTGTCTGTCCCATAGAGCGAACCGACGTCATCAGCTTTTGAAGCCGCACCATACGGCACCTAAACTACCCTGTCCCCATAGAGCGAAGCCTGCAGTCGTCTGTAGTAGCAATCTGGTGGATAGGCTCCCATTGGCTGGCGCGCGTCATAGTTTCAAAGAACGAGGCTCCCAATTGGCTCTCGCGCGATTTAGTTCCAAGGAACACCACCAGAGAAGCCCTCTCCACGGCGGCGCAGCGCACAGAGCAGCCCGGCTACCTGTAAGAAGGAGCGGCTGACCGCACAACACGCACGGGCAAACTCCGAAGAGGCTGCACGGCCGAGCTCAACGAGGCGCGGCCACTTCACGAGAGGGCGCGCTCGGCAGTCGGCCGCAACCTCGGCAGTAGCGAAACGTGGCCGTCCACGCCAGTACGCCGCAGACGAACTAAGGGAACGGAAGAACGACATTCATGCTTTCGCATTCACAACTCATAGGAAGTGGTTAGGTGTCCTCTGTATTTTTTTTCTATTTTGGAACTGAGAGTTTTGCGTCCTTTTAAGATTCACTTTCTCTTCGTTCAGGTTCACTGTCGTCTGTGTTACCCGTCGCGGGTGACGCTGCCGCCGAGGAGAAGCAGGAGCTGTACAGCGCCATGTCTGCCGAGATGCTCAGGCGCTGCAAGAGAGGGCCGGAAGGATTCAGCGCGGAGTTCGACGTCTACGTCGTGCACGCCTCCAAACCTTCTTCCACACCGTAGTTCCGGCACCATTACCCGTGACAATTATTCGATTGGGTCAAAAATGAATAAACTGGGCGGCACCATTTTGCTCGACTACAGCGCCATCTGCATACATCCGGGCTTCTCAACTGATTCGGCGCAATAAACAAGGGAAAGTGCACACGCCCGGTCCCGATAGCAGACGACGAACCGGCCGTTCTCAACGTTTGGGAAGCTCCGGTGAACCGTACCGCCTGAGGGCCCTGGACTGCCCAAACGTCGCGGTTTCGTTTCCTTATTTCGTCTTACCATGGGCGGATTAGGGGGAGGGAAGGGGGAGGGAGCCACCCAAGGTCAACGTTTTAATGAAAAGGTCGACATACACCAGAATAACGATAATAATCCCCGGAGAAGGGGAGCAATAGGGGCAAAGGACAAACACAAATCTTCAAACAGGGCTATAGTGACTGCTGCGCAACTGAAAAAAAATCCGCCTGGTCTTTGTATCGAAAAAGGGACCTCTCCAGTTCCCATGGAGCACTCTACCAACTGAGCTAACCAGGCGTTAGACGTCAGTAGAGCAAATGGATTTTAACAGCTGCCACCAGTCTAACACCAACAAGGGTGAACGGCCTACATATATGAAGGTTATAGTGATAATGCAACTAATACATAGGTTGCACTGACGTAATTTGGTCCTCCTTTCTGGTGGCCGAACTTCCTCGAGCGTAGCCTTTACTGTGCACATTCTACGAGCAGTACACGAGCGTCGCGAGCGAGCGGAAACGAGTGAGCACAGCTTCATTATACTTCGTTTCACTTTATCTGCGAGCGAAGCCAAAGCTAGAAGCGCGAGACCAGCGCTTTGTGCGTTTCTGCCCAGCTCGCGCGCTCGAGCAAAGCCTGAAGGCACGGAGCTTTCGTGCTCGCGCTTCCAGCTTTGCCTTCGCTCGCAAATAAGGTGAAACGAAGTATAATAGCAGGTTTTGGCCACCAGAAAGGAGGAAGGATATGATGTCACGTGCAACCCATGTATGCAAAGGTGCAAGCGAGCTAAGAACAACGATATTAAACTCTGGAGAAGCTCAACAAGGGGGACAAAGGACAAACACAAATCTCCAAACCGGTGGCATCACGAGGGTCAGCGGCACCCGGGGCGGAGCCCGCCGCGACCGCCCCCCCCCCCCCCGCCCCCCGCTCTCGCGTGTCCCGCCGCGACTCCCCCCCCCCCCCCCCCCGCTCTCGCGTGGCCCGCCGCGACTCCCCCCCCTCCCCCATGTCCCACCGCGATCCCCCCTGAGCCCTGCATCCGGGGCGGTTCGCTCTTCCCGCCCCCCCCCCCCTTGTAACGCCGCTCCAAACACAGCTGCGTGACTGGTGCACGGCTGAAAAATCCGCCTAATCCGGCTATCGAACAAGGGACCTCTCCATTTCCAGTGGAGATAACCAAAAGGATTTTTCCAGTCGCGCACCAATCACCTACACTCTAGAAAAAAAAAAAAAGTGTATTTTTATTCTTTTATAGCGTGAGACACATGCGCGAAAAAATCCATCCGATCCGACGTCCGATCCGGCATTACGACTGCCTGATCCGAAAAATTTGGTCGCTTCAGACGTCGCATCGGCGATCCGTCCAACGTGCCAGATAGTTTCGCACGGCGGACGAACTGTCGGAAGCGTCCAGCCCATGACAGCACAGCTAGCGCGAACGTCATGATGACGTACTGGCCTTTCCACTCTGGTTTGCCGTCTTGCGGCCGGCCATTACTTCATTCCCACCATAGTACAGATTCGCTGGTCTTCCTTCTTCGCCAAAATAAAAAGGCTAAAAGGTTGTGTTTTTTTTTTTTGCGACTTTGATTGTGTGTGGTGAAAAACGAACAGGTGTTTTACAGGTCATTAACGTCAGGGATCCGTCCTAAGCGGAATTTGTGCAAAGTACAAAAATCGTTGCATCGCCCCTTTAAACCTACCAGCCTTTGTCTCCAATGCACTCGTCGAATGCTTTAAAACGCGGAACGTTGACGGAGTCGTGTGTGTGCCTCTGAAATTTCGCTCCTAGTTGGCAGTGGAAATGTCTTGTTCAGCGTGTGTGTGGCACTGGCTCGACAGTTGATCCTTTCGGACGTGACACGCCCGGCGGCAATGTTCTGACCTCTCGAACGTCATTTCAGCGCGAGTGTCACCTAAAATTTTTAATCTACGACAAAGGCGAGCTGGATATCCCTCTGTCTTGCGTGTACTTAACCCAGGTGACAATTCAAAGTGGGACTACTTTAAAGTGGCTTATGGAACAGGGACAACTTTGGAGTGTAACCACTTCAAAATGGTTCCTGTTCCATGAACCACTTTAAAATGGTTCCACTTTAGAGTGGGGTTTCTTTTGAGTGGGACCTCTTTGAGATTTGACATTTGAGTTAGGGACCTCTTTGGAGTGGGACCATTTTCGAGTGGAACCACTTTGGAGTGGAACCACTTCGGAGTGGAATCACTTTTGAGTGGAAGCACTTTGAAGTGGGGCCACTTTAAAAGTGGGCAAAAGCTGATGTAGAGGTGTGTACCTGGATTGCCAACAACCAAGCTTAATAGCATTATGTTAATATATCGTTTTAAATTCTGCAGTCTTATGACATATAACTGTTTCTTTGATATCTTTGTGGCAAAACTTTATCGATATCTTTGTGGCAAAACTAGAGCCTAAAGTCGGTGACAGCTTGGGTTTAGCGGGAAGCTCCCCTCCCTTTTTCCACATTGGCTCCCATTGTTTGTTTTTTTCTAATTGGTACCGGTTGGCGTAACCAACTGTGTTTTCCGACTCCCAAAGTAAAATGCCAATTTAAGTGACGTATATTCTTTCCGTCATACACCTGTAATCAGGGGACCGAACTGGTCTCGAAACGTCGGGTTAATGTTTATTAAACTTTTGGTTAGAGTCCATATATTTCGTCTATTACAAAATGGGCATACTTGTTTATTTTGTTTTACCATTCTTCATTCATTAGCATAATCATGAAGAAAGAATAAGCACTTAGCTTAACCGGACGTTTTTTATATGCAAAGGATGCAGAACAGTGGAGTGTATGTCAAATGAAAGCCTTATTTCGACTCTAGCAGGATACCTAAATATTACAAATTGAATGTTGAGACAAACGTTTCGCAGAACTTGGATGCAGTTGACGACAGGATCACCATTTCCCCCTGCATGTCGAACACGTATGCCAGTTAAGTTGCAGGTGGCACTCAGTCGAACGACCTTTTAGCGAACGCCGAGTTTTTATCGAAAGGCACTTTAGCACGTCTCAGTAATTCGCTAAAACGTTGATTCGCTCAAATGACCGCCCTTTGCTAAAACGTCATTTGCTCATGTGATATAGACCTTAAAGTTTCATGACCTACTAGTGTTTATTATAATAGTTACCAGCGAATTTCGGAGACACGAAACTTCACTTCCTCATTGAAAATTTCACAACAATCGCTTCGTAACTGTTCAATCAGACAACTCTACAACCGTGGCAAGTAGAT
The DNA here is from genome assembly GCA_037355805.1 of Ixodes ricinus. NCBI lineage: Eukaryota > Metazoa > Arthropoda > Arachnida > Ixodida > Ixodidae > Ixodes > Ixodes ricinus. The sequence continues at coordinate 114,501 of JAZHYW010006021.1, read as the reverse complement.
GCTTTTAGAAATCTATAGTATATTTTCTTATGATTCTTTTTTTATTATAAAATAACTTTATTTTCCATTTTGTTACATAAATGGAGGGAACAAGGAAAAAAAATTGCAGTGGTTTAGCTCGGCTATGCTCAGAATATACGTAGCATGAGCTAAGGTTCAGCTGGTTATTCTAGCTTTCCTGGTTGTCTGGGATTGCTGGATTATCATGCTTGCTGCTGCTTCAATGACACACACACCGGTATACGCATTGTGTGACACATGTATATATAGTATATTTTTTTTGCTCAACGTCTGCTTGCTTTTTTATTGCCAAAGACGGCTCGGGGTCAGAGTATAGTAACACGCTGCCGTCTCTATGGCCCCAATGCAGTATCTGGAATTGATTGTCTGTCTCTGATACACAATATCAATGGTGGTTCCCATTGGGTCGTCTGTACAGTTGGAACACTGGCTAAGTCCAGGTTAAACGTGTCCTTCAAAGGAACACCAAGAGAGTCTGGAGCACGATGCCCATTGGTAACGCTAAAGAGTGGAATCTTCTGCTTAAAAGTTCTGGCACGTTGTACAAACCCACGCCACGGTTCCACCCCATTGCAGGCGGCGCCGCTAAACTCAACGTTCCACGCATGGCTTACCGGCGTCAAGTCTTTCATGTGCCAGAGTCTTTCACACACGTCGCACACATATCCAAACGGATTGTTTACGAAGTCCGTCCCGAAAGTCCGAGTCACACTGGCGCTTTCGCTAAGTTTCACCATATAGTCAGTCAATCGGCGAGCCTTGACGCCATCGACGGTGTCTTGTTGTTGCTGCTGCTGAGATGGTTGGTCACGTCGCTCAGCCTCCTGGCGACGCCGCTCGGCTAGACGTTCCTCCCTTTGCTCCGATGTCTCCGCAGCACTTTTAGCCTTCTCCTGTTCGTTCTTCCTACGCTCAACCGCTAATTGCTAGGCAACTACTTCGGGATCCGATGAGTTAAGCTTCTCGCTCTTCTGCGCCGCTGAGCAGCGATTTCGCTCTCCTTCTCCATGGCTATACCACACTGGCAAAACGCCCCGCTATATGTAAATCCCCACTGATACCTCTGCGCATGCGCACAAAATGAGAGTCGCTATCAAGCGGCTCCGGTGCAGCGTCAGACTTGGCTGCTGCGCAACGGAGGCGCACAGCTGGGCACGCGGCGGCGCCAGTGCCTCTGCCGCGGCTATGACGTCACCCGCTGGAATGCGCAGATCTCCGGCGAGGCGCGCGCGGCGGCGGCTCCGGCGCGCCAGCTGTGCGCCATGTGACGTCACTGTTCCTCGCGCATGCGCAGCACGGCTCTCCAGGAGCCACGCGAAACTGCTCAACCTCGGCCAGTGTAGCTCACGTTACGAAAAGCTGTAAGAACAGCTTGACGGAGCCCCTTGCTCCCTTGTAGTGGCATATACAGAAGTCACAACTAAGCAACAGCGTAAAACACTGAGAAAACCGACATAACAAAGCAAAAAGATAAAACAGGTCTCATAAATCAATTCATTCGTTTTCGTCCCACATTAGTTCAGTTCGTAATTCCTGAATTGCAATTAAAATGATATCAATGTTATTTTTATTAGGGTGTTCTATATAATAGGAAGTGTATATTTGAGTGATTGTATTGAATAGTTGTTATGACATAGTGGCACAGTCCAATGTTCCGCCGACCGAGTTAGGTAGGAAGCTTGTTCTTTTAGCTCCGCAAGGTTTACTAAGCTATCCCCATTTCTTTTATTTTATAACTTAAAACTGATCGCGAGTCTGTACCTGTACACGTTGTAAACAGGAAGTACATTATTTTAATAAACAGACCCTCGGTGCTAGTGTCGTACGAAACATAATGAGGCGCACGTCTTTTTTTTTTTTCGCAATGGGAGTATTTTTTTTTTTTTAGATTTGTGCGGGAGGTTGTGCCCCAAACCAGACGACAATAATTCAGGTGAGAAAGAAATAAAGTCTGGTATAAAATAAGCTTAACATTCCTCGTTAGAATAAAACGGTTACGAGAGACTAGTCCAATGACCTTTGGAAATCTCGTGCCTAAATCATTTACATAGATTTTCCCAAGATAAGCACTGATTGAAAATTACGCCTAAATCCTTAAAATTTTCTACAATATCTATATCCTTTGCATTTAAGACAAGGGTCTTAGTTGTAGAAATATTCTTGTTTTTAGGCCGAAAAATGATTGATTTCCTCTTAATCGCATTGATGTTTAGCGCGTTATCTGAGGACCATTCTCGCAGCGCTGTTAGGCCACGTTTGCGAAGTTGATAAGCTCGTCGCCAGCAGGAAAAAAAGAGGCTCGTGTCATCCGCGTAGATTACGAATTTAGTCAGTGGATTTATGTTTACAATATCACTAATGTATATTTAAACAGTAACTGCCCTAATATGGTTCCTTGTGGTACTCCGAATATAATTGTCTTTATTTTAGAAGCGTGTTTACGGTGATTTAAATATGATTTAAGCAACAAAGGTGAATGACCTCGAATTCCGTAAATATCGAGCTTTTCTAGAAGTAAATTGTGACTTATATAATCAAACCCCTTTGTAAAATCTACAAAAATGCCAAGGGCCCATTTTATACTCTCAAAACTCCGTAGAACAAATTATTTTTGTTCAAGCAAAGCATGCAAGTTCTAGATAAATTTTTCCGAAAGCCGAATTGAGCATTAGTAATTATTTGGTGCTTATCCAAAAACTGAGATGAAGGAATATGCATAATGTTTTCCAAGCCCTTTGAGAATACCGGAAAGACAGAGATAGGCCTGTAAATGCTTGTGTCGTTTTTATCTCCTTTTTTTTTTACAGCACACTTTAGCTGTTTGCATGAGTTGCGGAAACACACCGATTGAAACTTGAAAGACACAGTAAGTTAAAAACTATGAGTAGGACAGGGAGTGATCAAAGGTTAAACATTCTTGGAGTGGTCTAATCCGCATATCATCCCGGCCATCTCAATTGTGACTGTTATTTAAATCCATAAAAACTGTAAACATTTCTGCGTCAGTGACTGGACGTAAAAAAATAGAGTCGCTGTTTGTAAACGTTACATTTTTACATGCGCCGCCGCTATAATCACGTTAGGGTAAATTTAGGAAATAGTCATTAAATACATCTGCTAAAGATATGTCAGTTAACTTGACGCCGGCGGAAGAAATGCTTTCTATGTCATTAGACTTAGAGCGCTTACCACGCCCCACAACCGCATTTAAAATTTTCTACATAAGGTCACTGCTGCCTACTGAAGATCTAAAAGATTCATGATAGTATACGCTCTCTTGGTCTTTTTCAAGTTTTTTGTTAGTTTATTACGATAATTTTTACATGTCTTGAGGTAATGGGATCTCTATAGTCTTCGTAACCTTTTTATAGAGCGTTTTTAATATTTATTCTTTCGAGTAAGTCAATCGTTTCCCAAAATTCCCGAATCCGATTTTTTACTTTAATTATTTTGTAGGCAAAAATCGACACTGTAAAGTCTTTTAAACCCTTCCAAAATAAACTGTACGCTCTCATTGGGGTCCCCATTTTCAAAAATGTCATCCCAATATGTGTTAGCTACATTCTGCTGAAACCTCTCCAAACCGTCCGGCGTAATACACTGGACGAACACGAAAGACACTGGCACTTTTTCCTTTGTACAGCTGGTTTTGGCACATATGAAAACAGGAAGATGATCGCTAAGGTCATAACTTATTACTCCAGACACTACATGGCTTTCCTCATAATTCGTAATGAACAAGTCGATCAACGTTTCTGAAGAAACATTTACCCTATAGTCGGTTACAGGTCAAGAACGAAGTGGGAGCTCCTCCCACCTCTTTTCCACTTTAGGAGAGCGAACGATGGAGAGGAGGTCGCCTCCTCTCCCGGACTTGCCCGGAACTTGAGCGTCGTCGAGTTGGGGCCCAGAGACTTCACCAGCACCAGTGATTTCCCTACACTCTCTCTACGGGGGTGTACCCCCCCCCCCCCTTGTTTTTCTGAAGGCACCCCCTTAATTCACAACGACTCCTCTATTCTCAATGCCCCCCCCCCTTAACCTACGAAGCTGTTGAGCACGTTGAAAAATATAATAACCTTTTGCACCTCAGATTAGACGAGATTGAAGACCAGTCACGCAGAGATAACCTTGTATTTTATGGTGTGGTTAATTGATTGCGCTGGCGAAACGTGGGCCCAGGCGGAAGGGATAGGGCTACTTTCAGAATAGACTTCGCTTAGTTTATCATGAGAACCGATTGTGGATGCCCACCGTTTAGGTTCATTCCTAACTGGAAAACACCGTCCCATTTTAGTGAAGTTCCAGTCCCTTAAAAACTAAAGAAAGTGTTCTGCAGATCAAACCCAGATTAAAAGCCAGCCCTGTTTCTGTCTCTGAAGATTTTAGCGCTTCGACACGCTTGGCTCGGCGTAAAGTACTGGAATACGGGAAAGGGCAGGAGGGCGTGTTTAAGCTAAAGTATAAGAAACTGCTTATCAATAACACGTGCTATATGTACAGTGAAATCGAAAACTCCGGTTATGAACTAGCCACGCCCCGTCACCAAGTTTCTGGTGAAACAGTTCCCTCCCATGCTCAGAATGTGCCCCCCTTCTCCTGTGCCTTCTTAACAACCAGGGAGGGGCCGTGATACGCGTATGACTTTCAAAAATGTTTCCGTTTTGTTTACTAACAATCGCAGTCTAATCCGTAAACGTGACGAACTGTGCTCAATTGCCGATCCATGCGATGCAGACGCCATTGCTCTCACTGACTCGATCGTGGCTATCTAGCAAAGTCACTGATATAGTGAGTTATTTCATTGTCAGAAACGGTTCCAAAACGTTCCGCTGCGATAGACGGGACAGGAGTGGCGGTGGTGTTTTGCTGGCGGTTGCTGATTCATTAATTTCTCGTTCTGTCATGGTAGCCAGTGAACTCAAGATTGTTTGGGTCTGCGTTAGTTTTAAGCACACGCAAACTGTTATAGGTGTATGCTATCGACCTCCAACTAGCGATTCTTTCTTTGTGAGTCTGTTACATGATTCTATTAACCAAATTGTTGTACAATATCCAGGGGTGCCGATTATATTGATGGGTGACTTCAATTACCCCAACATTTCTTGGTCTACCGCTTATCCTGTGTCTAGTCCTTTCTCATCCGAGACTAACGAATTTATCGACCTTTGTTCTGACTTCAACCTTTCCCAACTCCGTCCCAGAACCGACCGGTCACAACACTATCATCAAATATACTCGATCTGGTGCTAACTACACACCCGAGCGTTACACATCACCTATAACGTACCTACCAGGTCTAAGCGACCATTCAGTTATCCACTTTGCACTACATATTCCACTGGTAGCTCCGAAAGCTGGCGTGAAACGTATTCGTGATGACAGCAGAGCTAACTTTCTTCAATTAACTTGGCCCTGTCCAAGTTCCTTGACGATTATTTGCCCGGTTTTAAAGAGCGCTCCGTCGAGTCTAATTGGATTTTGTTCAAAACCTGTGTTATAACGTTGACTGAAACATACATAACATCTAGGAAATTCGATGCAATACTAACGCACCTTGGTTTAACGCTGACCTCAGGCGGCTACGAAACAGGAAGAAAAGACTGTTTCGCGCTGCCAAGCGACTGTCCTCTGAGGCACGCTGGACAGCGTCCATAATGCAAATAATGAGTACACAGCAACTATTAGCGAAACTAAGTCACATTTTTTAAATCATACCCGGCCTACCATGTTAGCGAATAATCCTAAACAATTCTGGAGTATGGTCAATCCTAACATTCAGTCTAGCATTGTTCTGCGTTCTTTGATGGCATAGATATACCAGCTTTCGAGAGTGCTACTGTATTAAACGATGCTTTTAGTACGTCCTTCACGGCCACCAATGTTAATCAATTGCCAGCATTGTCCGTCCATACCTTCTTGCCAATGGACCCAGTAACCATAGACGCAATCGGTGTGGCTGGCGTTATTATTAATATGAAACTTTCATCCGGTGCCGGAATCGATGAAATTAACACCAAGTTCTTAAAAATTGTAACATGTATTGTTTCATAATTCTCTCAAATATTTATATGCAATCTCTTAACCAGTTAGGATACAGTCCCAAGCGATTGGGTAGTTGGGAAGGTGGTTCCTATACCTAAATCTGGTGAAAAGCATAGCCCATTCAATTATCGACCAATTTCTTTAACAAGTGTGCCATGTAAAATTCTCGAACACATAATCAACTCGCAGTTGATTAACTTTCTTGAATCTAATGACTTTTTAACAAACTCGAAGCATGGCATCAGGAAAATTTCTCATGTGAGACGCAACTAACATCATTCACCTACGATCTTCATCACTATCTCGATGATCATTACGAAGTTGATTGTTTTTTTTTTAGATTTTTCCAAGGCCTTTGACAAAGTTTCCCATAAACTTCTACTTCATAAATTACAATCACTTAACATCGATTCGTGCATACCGTCTACAATTTGTTACTGCTCATAATACCAATTCTAGCTATGTTTCAGTTAACTCGGGTGTCCCACAGGGCTCCGTACTTGGCCCGCTGCTCTTATTTACATTAATGACTTGGTACTAAACGTCTCTTCCATCTGCCCGTTTGCTGACGATTGCGTAATCCATCGAAAAGCTACTGACATACCTGACACTTTTCTTTTACAATCTGACCTAAATCTGATAACGCTATTGTGTAACCAGTGGCTAATAGAATTAAACACTGACAAATGCAAATCAATGAGATTATCACGTTCTCAAAATGTGTGTCATACCCACCATCTTCACAGTAAACCTCTCGCTGCAGTGTCTGTTTATAAATATCTTGTAGTTCACATAACGTCTAACGTTTCTTGGAAGATACATGTCGAATACGTAGTTAACAGTGCTAACTGCATGTTAGGGTACTTGAAAAGAAATTTCTTCTCGCTCCGTCCTCATTAAAACTAACCATGTACAAAACTCTAGTTCGTCCAAAGTTGGAATATGCTGCAGCTGTATGGGACCCTGCTCACTCGTCACTAACTACCATACTTGAATCCATTCAAAACCGCTCAGCCCGTTTCATTCTGTCAAACTATCACCGCACCGCCAGCGTCACTACAATGAAAAACACGTTAGGTTTACAATGCCTTATTCATCGCCGTAAAATATTTCGTTTGTGTCTTTCTCATAAATTATTCCACCTAAATGCAGTCCTTCGTAAAAATCTCATTAACCCACCATCCTACATCTCCGCACGCATTGATCATGGTCATAAGGTCGGCATTCCAAATTTCAAAACATCGTTATTTCAATATTCTTTCATGCCTCAAACGTCCTTGGATTGGAACCACCTTCCCGTCCCGACTGCCAACATCACTAATATTGTCCTGTTTAAGAATGTTCTTACCAATATGTGCACATTGTAAATATTTATAGCTCACTCCCCTCTTCAATGTATATACCTTGAGGGTATTTGAAATAAAATAAATAAATAAATAGATTAGACCCCCCTTCCTTAATTTACATTCCTGGGGAAACCCCTGACCAGTGCGCTCCGGACGGTTACGATGAGTGTCTGTGGGGAACGCAGCCAGTGATGGAAATAGCATCTGAACCTTTTGTAGCAGGTTCTGTAGCATTCAAAATATTGGTATGAAGCAGCCGCTGACGGATTCAAAATTAAAAACTAAAAGTGATATATCTTAATGAGTTTGTCTGTGATAATGATTGCCAGTTCCTCTTTGATACTGGAGCATATTACTTATCATCATCTTGTGCTAAAAAAATAGGATGCAAGAGGAACAGATACTGTAAAACCTTTACTTTCGCGGCCCCTATTTTTCGCGAATCGGTCACAAAGGACAGAATCGTGCATTACTAAATTTCGCGAATTCCAGATGCCTGCATTGAAATTCCTAAAAATCGAAATTTTCGCGTGCCTTAAATTTCGCGAATCTTTCAATTCGCGAAATTTGCTGAAAATTAAGGGCTCGCGAACATTAAGGGTTTTACAGTAGTCTTCCGTTTTTTAAAAATAAGGATCTGGTCAGAGTGGGGTCCATTTAAAACGGGTGCTAAAAATGGTTAAAATATATCATAGCCTAACCCTTCAGTTGCGATAAAGCCTCCCTCCAATCCCCGTTCTACACTCGGTAGTTTAATTGGCCTGTAAATATAATTCCTGCAAAATGCCAGCACGAAAACCAGCATATCCGCTACACCAAGAAAAACGCGTCCCCCAAGTTACATGAACCTGCCAAACTCAAAACTCTAATATCATAAACTACAAAAACAAATACTGACAAATATTATGAAAGCCTACACTTGTGCTTTAAATGTGACACTGCTCTTCAGCAGCGTTGGAACTAAAGTTAAACCAAAGTTCGCTGCTCGTTCATTCAACAGCTGCACAAGAACTACCGCATTTATTCAAAAATAGAGACCCGTGTTTTTTTTCCTTATCTTTTTTTTTTGTTTGCTGCTTTTTTTTAAATATTATTAGAGATTAATATGCAACGAAGACAAAGAAGGTCGATCTGTAATAATCCTGAGAATGAATTCCGTGCCTATTGGGCTAACCCTTCAACAGGTCAGCCGCTGCTCCTAGCACTCCGGTGCAAAGCAGTGAAGCCCGACGCATGCACGCTCATGTGCGGTGAGATGTAGCGAAGGTTGACGGGAGCGGCGCCAGTAGCATGTGGCAGGCATGATAATGGAGTGATTTCACCAGGAGCACAAGATCCTGGTTCTGTCTTATCACAGTATACCACCAACCTACTATTTTGCAAAGTTTTCTCAAAACTTTTCATTCCTGACCTCGCAGATTTTTTATTATTATTAAATTACCAGACATCGTTTGGTAATTTAGACGATGTCGACGATCAACTGGCCAGCGCATCAGACCGGCCAGAGCGATTGACGAACAATCACTATACCTCGTTTCACCTGAAGTAGACGCTACAGCCGACTCTACGAGCCAAAGGAACCAATTAAACAGCATAAAAGCGCGACATCACGGCAATCATGTCCCTGTACGTGTTTTTTCATCAGCTAAACCAATCGAGTGCAGTGAATACCCTGCGACTCGCGCTTATGCATGTTCGAGGTTGTCTGCGTTCGAGCTTTCGATTGAGCTCAGACCCAAGATGAAACAAATTATATGGCGAGTAGAGACGCCGTGAAATATACTCATACAATTTTTTTCCTTCTACTTTTCTAAATGTTAGGACCGACCAATGTTAAATTATTTTTCTATTTTGCTTCTAAGCCCATCCTGGCACAGTTATGGCGCAATATTTGAGCGAAAATGACACATTGGCACGAGATATAGCAGACTTTGTTCATGGCGCAATTTGACGCAAATGGCGCAGCACCTCCATCACTGCGCAGCGTTGGCGGTCGCGTGAGAGCCCCAAACTCATTTTTTATTTACTAGTTTTGCCCCGTTCCCGGACGCGTAGCTCTCTCCTCGGCCTCACCTCCTTTCCCCGTCTTCCCTCCCTCCCTACATCCTCAGTCACCGCGGTCCGCAGGCAAGGGGATCCTCCGGCGCGGGAAAAGCGAGGACAAAGGACCAATGACGTCATGAAGGAGGTTATAATTTTGCTTGTTTTCGTAACTTTAATATGCCTATTACTTTTAAAATAAAGCGAATATTGAGAAAAAAAAAAGCTTCACTAAGTTACTACGTTCAGTGCAAATGAAAAAAAAACAGTAAAAGAAGTCGTTGCACGACCCCTTTGAAGGGCAACTCCGCTCAATTCCGAAAATTTAGGCTTACATGTGATTCTATTTCACAAAGTACTACTCAACAGCTCTACGTCTTCAGATTCACGACATGTTGAATATTATTTGTGTAATCTTAATTTAAACATCAGCCGATACCGAAACCGAAACTTCGGTTGCGTCAGGCAACATTGGTCTCATGCCGTCAAAGTCATGGCTACGTCACGTCGAACCACGTGGTCTTGTGACGTTTGTGGGGGCGAGCTACATGACACGCGATGCGGGCAGGTCGCTTCGCATGGCGTGGACGGTGATGGCCTGGGGGAGAGGGGGAAGGGGAGAACACGAAAGAAGAGAGGGGGTAGCGCGGAGAAACCGGACATGCGATAAACGCGCAGGGCAGCGCAAACTAGCGCACCCGCGTTACGGTGATCACGTGGACGCCGTAGAGCCAACACCGGGAGGAGAAACTCATGATGTCATCGTTCAATTTCGCTCTGAGAAGTAAAAACAAGCAAAACGTGAGAATGACGTAGTCATGCCTCTGGCGTAGTGGTTCAACGTTGGCCGCACCAACTCCGTCGCATTGACTGCGCTGACGATTGCGCCTCACGTCGCACGCTAGAGTTGGCAGATTTCGGCGACTTGGCTCGTTTGAAAGTTTGCTGGCCAGTTTATTAAATACATAGACGGAATTAGATCGTAATATTTGACATGGGGTCTTCCTATATGATACTGAAGAGGACTGCATAGTTTTCTAAATATCAAAAATGAAGCGGAGTTGCCCTGTAGATCGAGAGAAGCGGGTGGTCCTGGAGACTCAGGTCGAGGTGTTAGCTAAGAGGAAGGAACTCAAGAAGGGTGTGCGTGGAAGGCTGAGATGTCTTCCACACACTTACGAGCTTATAACTAGTGATGGGCCGAACTTTTGCCGAATCGAAAGTTCGGCGCCGAATCTTGGGATTCGGCAAAGCCGAACTTTTGCCGAATTTTTCAAGAGATTCGGCAAAGATTCGGCAAAAATACATTGTTACCAGACTTACGTTGAAATTTAGTTTTTTCTGGCGAAAAAAGGTTTTATGTTTTTTTTTTCTTAACTTAAATGCAACATGTAATGCATATTGACACAGTTATTGCTAAGTAAGGTGATATTCTACAAGATAATTGTATCGGTGTCGTTTTTATGTGTTTACTGGCAATTTTAGAGTGACTTCTAGCAGAAGTGGCGTGACAACGAGGTTGGGTGGCAGCGGTGGCAGTCACGAATCACGCTACGAGAGTTTCGGTTTCGAGGCATTATTAGCGCAACCCTAGGCTGCATGTGTGTGTACAGTGTTAAAATGAGGGCAATAACGCTGCGTTCTTGCTTTCTCTGAGACTTACCGTTCTGTGCGCGAAAACGAATGCAACGGTTGCTGAGCCTTCACCAGAAAAGTTAATATTATTATTGTAAATATGCATGTTCTTCGATTTGAGTCACTTGACGTCAGCTTTGCATGAAAGTGTGCGTCCCATATTAGCAACGTCTCGTTTTTAACGTTTAAAATGCCAGTTTCTGGTGTTAGGACAAACACGAACGTTTAGAAAGATAGGGAAAGTTAGAGACGTCGGATGCGCAACGTCGAGCATTATAGTTCTGTGTTTAGTTTTATGAAGATACAGGAAAATCGCGAAATAACGCTGGTTGAAAAAACAATCAATCAACCAATCAATCTTTATTTGCACAAAATAGTAAAACACGGGAAGCGTGCGCGGCTGGCAGAAAGGTTACAAACCCGTACGCTGAGGCGCCTGCCAACCAACTTTCCGTGAGTTAATGAATAGACACAACACACAACAGTTCGACGTTTAAGACGCGGACGAACACAGGAAGGACAAAATATGGCCATTGGACTCGCAAATTAAGGGCGGCCCACACACTCGCGCAGAGTGCGCAGCGCAGCGGCACACACTACTTCTGAGCCGAAAACAGAATTGTTATAATTGCGACGAGTGCTTTAAAGTAATTGTCGGCCAATGTTTCAACTACCTCGTTGCATCAGTGGTTTCACATACTCAGGGTAATGCGTTTATTTAAACCGTAACAGAACGGCGCAGCGCGATGCACGCTGCGTCGTAGGTTGAGTGAGTCTGAGGAGGCGCCCGCGGTAACAGCCGTCTCCGTGAACGAAACTTGATCCGTGCGAGCGGGCCTTGGTCGGCGGTTGGACTTCGCACGATAGTTCTTATACGCGTAGTCGCGGTATGTAGCTGAGCGCGCCGCCGGATACTAGCAAATATATCAAGTGGAAATGTCAAATTAAAATCCCGTCATGCAGAATGTACCGCATCATTTTTTACTTGCGCAGTGGACTGCGTAAATTACTGGTCGATCTTCTATTCTTGAGGCAGAAAATATTGAAGAGAACCACACTCGCTCACAAACACAATTACCGTGTTGCCTACTCACTCCACACCTCGCCGTAACCACTGGTTGTACTCAACGAGCTTGAGTTGGTTGTACTACGCTGCACCACCGTGCACTGCACGATATAACCTCACGACTGCACGGCGTCCATTTGCAATCCACGGCCCGGTAGCGTTCTCGCGCGTGCGCAGACATTTGCCGAATTTTTGCCGAATCTTTGCCGAACTTTCCTTCAAAAGTTCGGCATTTGCCGAACTTTGCCGAATCTGAAGTTCGGCAGATTCGGTCCATCACTACTTATAACCACTTATGAGCCTTTTCAGCGAATCACTGAATGGGGAAGAAAGGTGGAGCGCATGATAGGCAAGCTTAGTGAGAAGCGGGTGGAGCTTGAGAGACAGGTGGAGGTGCTGAAGGGGAAGTGTGGAAGGCTGAGATGGGACAGCCTAAGAGGGAATGCGAGGCTGGGTTGGAGCAGCTGAGGAGAGAGGCGACAGCGAGCGTAGCAGGGACGGCAGTCTTAGAGAAAGGCAGCACCAGCGAACAGGTGGAAGTCAGCGGGACGGGAATGGCTCCTCGACCCTACAGTGCCGTAGTGGTACAGGTTGACCAGCGGGGCCGTAAAGGATGTGGTGGTAAGCTGACAGACACAAATTGAGGTAGCGCAGATAGCTAGAGGGAGCCAGCCGCAGGGCAGGGACGGTGGGAAAGGGAGTGAAGAGAGGCAGTCGGGAGGCTAAGAGGGTACTGGTGGTGGACCCTTTCTGTATGGGGCATTTACTGCAGTGGAGTCACAGGTAGCATGAGAGGATTGGGAGCCATGACGTGGGCGACCCACCTAGTGCGGTAGGCTGTGTGGATGTACCAACACTAGAGTCGGGGGAAGCTCCCGAGTGCGAGTACCGCAAGAGCAGCAGGGAGAGCAGGAGGAAGCCCCGTAGAAATATGAGAAAGAATCGGCTCAATATAGGCTTCATAAACATGCAGGGAGGTAGAAACAGAATGAAGTGGGAGGAGATTGGTGAACCATTAGAGGCTGAAAATTTCACAGTGTATGTGGGTAGCGGACACTCACTTTAGAGATGAAAAGGAACTACTGGACATGCCAGGCTACTTCTGGATAGGATGCACCTGGAGGGGAGGTGAACACAAACGCTGAGGTCAAGGCATGTTAGTTAAAGTACAGGACTGAGAAAGAGAGAAGAAAAGTTGCAGAGAACACTTATGGCTGAAAGGTAGAGTGACAGTTCTGAACAGCTGTTCTGGGGTTTGCTTACCTGAAAACAGGAAATGGCTCAAGGGAGGAAAATACAGAACACTTTACATGCATATCAAAGGACATCAGAGAAATTGACCTAAATCAGGAAATAATTATCATAGGAGACATGAATGCCCACTTAGAAGGGTTTGATGGATTCACAGATACAACCAGAAAATTGCTAGACTTTTGTGATTTCCTGGAGCTAGTGTTAGTCAATGCACAAGTAAAATGTGACGGGAAAATAATGTGGGAATGAAACAACTCACACTCAACAATAGACTATTGTGGTCACTCTAAGCCAAGAAGCTTAAAGAGTGACCGCAAAAGAATCAAGATTAAATTTGGCGCATCCTGACCAGAACAACAAGCTTACAGGAACGAAGCCGAAACTAGAGGCCCGTTCACACTCTTGCGACCGAGTAATACCGAGAGAGACCAGACTGTCTTTAAGCCTTGCAACGTCTTAGGACCAGCTCCGCTGCGGCGCATCCGGTCCTAAGACGTTGCAAGAGGCTTAAAAACTGGTCTGGTCTCTCTCGGTTGCACATATGTGAATGACGCTTAAGTGAAGCTCAAACACAAAAAGTATCTAAAAATACTGAGAACATGGCATCGAAACAACAAGAAGTGGAGGTATTCAGAAAAAAACTGATATTCCACACTATGTGAGGCCACAACTCGAGAAATTGAGGATCACTATAAAAATTGTGTTTATTGTGACTCGTAATGAAAAATGTGACAATAACTTGGAAACAACCAAAACGTGGGAGCACTGCCCAATATCAGCTGCACTTTGGTCAGGGTGCACAGCAGGTCCAAGGGGCCTGCTTCGGGAGTTTGACCTCAATCTCCGTTCCAAGGCACAACCTTACGATCGTTCCAGACAAACTCTCCTCTGGGAGACTTGACATTGGGTGGGAGCAGGGCCAGGTAGGTCGGGGCATCAGCTCCTGTTTGACAAAATAGAATGAAGCAAGAAAAACGTTAGAGCGGTTTGCATGCTAAACCAACGATGGCCATCTGGAATGCCGAGTTGGAAAGGAATTTTGACCACTCATGCGATCGAAATATAACAGTGAATTTAATTCGAAACCTCAAATAGACTCCCCATGTAGAAAACTTTCCTGGTTGTGCTTAATTTTATCTAAAGTACATAAATATTTTGATACTGAAATGTTGAAAACATTATATCTTAGCATTTTTCTATCCTTGCTTACTGCATTGAGCCATGGGAATTTACGTACAAAACATGTATCGAACCTGTCCACCAAGACTCATTTCTGCTCTACCCTACATGGTAAGCTCTCAATTCCAATCTTGCATCATTACGGCCAGTGGTGCCTAAAGTATACCGGAGTTAAAATATGGAATGAGATTCCTTCAACAACTTTTTAACTCTCCTCATAGATATGCAGCACTTAAAGGAACACTAACAGGGTGTTTATGCTCACCGAGATTTTTAGTTGTACATGACATACGAGAGCCCAACTACAAAGAACAGAATTTGTGGCTCGAAATTCTGCTTCTTTCCGCCCGAAAACTGCGATCAAGAACTGGCCGGTTTGAGTCGTGCTCACTCTCTTTTCCGTGGTCACGGGCCCCTTTCTAAGGCTTAGACACAACCACCAAATTTAATCAAAGTCGTGGGTCATTGAAGGCACACACTCATTATTAAAAATAGAAAAAAATATGAAACCCATTTTTTGTGGCTTCTAAAAGTTGAAGAAAAGAACTTGCACAGAGAACCGGAAGCATTCTGTGCGTTCACTGCGTAATACTCAACATGGCGGCTGGAGGGTGATGGCTGCGGACGACGGGCGTGGCACCTCTACTTCAGAACTGTCAGTCCGCGGTGCCGACGAATTTGTCTTTCTTCGAAAGAGAACACGTCCGACTACCAAGCCGTCGTTGAGTCATCGCCCCTTCTCGTGGCTGAAAACATTGCTCGGGATTCCCTATTGGGTCTCGTATAAAGTGATTTGTCAAAACGACCATTTAAATCTGCAGAGTAGCTCAGTGGAAAGGTGTCCGCTTCACACGCAGCAGACCCTGGTTTAATCCAAAGCATAAACAAACCTTTTTCATGATTTTTTAAAAAAAAGTTTTGCAATATTTACATTTTTTTTTTTTACAATTATTACTGAAAAAACAAAATGTTGTGGACGAAACGTCGCTGAACTCAATGGTATGGGATTCCCTTTTTGACACCTGCGAACTCAGCGTAGTCACTTTCCACAAAATGCAAGGAGCATTAAATCACGTAGCGTTCACTTTCCGATGTGCCCGTAACTGTTCTGCCGGAATTGCAGCCAGCCTTTGGCTCCGATCCCGTTGATATTTTGGAAACTGCCGCACAATGCCACTTTTTTCGGACGCAGGACATGTGAGGCAGCTCTTCACACAACACCTTGGGGGCATTCTTTTCGGAGCCGATCACGGGCATTCATCACAGGCATAAACTACCCATTTCCAACTTTTCAATGTACAAAACAACTCATCATGAAGTGCAGAACAGCGATCGGAACAAACATAACTGTGAAGCAATCGCACGGCAAACAATACCCACAACGCTGTGACGTCAACTGCTGCGCGCAACCAAAAAAAAAAAACGAAGGGAAAAAAAAAAAGCGTGGTCGGGTGTAGCCGTGTGCCTTCCGCCACTCTCTCCTCCCCTATATTTCTCCGACCTCCGCGTGCAGGTTCCGGTTTCGAGCAGTTGTGTTTCTTGGCTTTATTAAAAATATACGTGACTCTGTAGCAAAATATTAATTGGGTAGTCTTCTGACACCATATTAAATCGCCTGGCAAAAACTGAAAAAGAATTTTTGGGGGGTGTCAGTGTCTCTTTAGGAGGGTTTTCCAGACAACTGTTTCTACCGAGGGGTGGGGAGTGGAAAAGTGTAGATGTGTGGGTAAAAGATTTGACTCGATTACTAATTATTTCGAAACTTCATTATAATACATTGTGCCTCAGTGATGGAATGAATATATGGATAATATTTTGTGTTCATAAAATAACCAAAAACTACAGAATTTTTATTTACTACTTACTAATGCGCAATTAGGTATAAAATAGAAAGTCCCGTTGTATTAAAGATGCTTCTCATGTACTTTTGATACACTAAGTTCATTTATCATTGAACCAGATAATGAATATTTTTCTATGGACCATTGTGCTTGCATAGTGTGTATATCTGCGCATGCTTTGATTTGTCGCTCGATACTTTGTATTTGCTTTAAAGGATCCGTCAGTAGCCGTTGGCTATACATCCTGTTAAGTGCATGCATTTCCATTTGTATTGTTTTTTCTCATAAATAAAGAAAGAATGAAAGCCTCCGTCAGATTGCGGGAACCTCGGCCCGGCTTCGACCTCACCCTTGCCATCCTAGGAGTATGCAGACATTTTGTTTCAGGGCTACAGCCAGACACCATAAAGGGAAGAACCACATCTTGTCCCCTAAACCAGACACAAACAGTACTCACCCAGATACAAACAAGCCGCACCTGACTACCACAGTCCCGTCTCCTTAAAAAGGACACCTCTGTTTTCCCCACAAATCGTCCACAACGAACGGTCATTCGTAATAACCGAGACAAAAATGTACAGATTTACCCAGTTTGCCCCCGAAAATTTTGTCTATATAGCAGAGTGCCCACGTTGACAGGGTTCATATTAACGAGACATGACTCTAGATGCCCTTTTGTGGAATCTGCCGTCAAGTAGTCGAGCGTTCCATCCTAGCATTTTGGCAACCTTAGAACACTATATCAATTTTGGAGTTAACGAGACCTTTCAAGACTCTGTACCCATAAGTTGAAATAAACTGTCGAGCGTGACACAAATATTCGATACGCGAAAGACAAGAGTTTACCTTGGTCGGGTGTCAGGGGACCTCTGTGGCTAGTCATGTCAGTGTCCACGTATCCCGGATGCACCTTGAAAACGAATGGGAAGGTCTTTTAACGCTGCTTATGATAGTAGATAACAAGTTCTTAAGCTGCCTCCACTTTCACTTGCCGCGGATTAGTGTAAAAGGCAATGAAGCAATATTTGGATTGCCAACTGTCTCAAAACACTCCAACAATTAGCAGTTATGAAAACTATTTCTGTTCAGCATGTTATGGTAAATTGAACAAAAGTTTCAAGCACGAGGGAAGCAAGCCCCAAGAGAAAAGGAGTGTTAGGCAGTGATTTGTACCTGAAGCAGTGCTTTGAGGACACTGCTAGCATTTGCATTTTATTCGAAGCATGTTCGAGAAGCATGTGCTTGCACTGTACTTCAGATATGTTTATTCTGGTAATTTACGATAATTTTGATTGGCTGTCGGGAAACGGAGGGAGCTCACCGCGTTGACGACCAGGTCCGAGCGGGAGTCTTTGTCGAACTCTCGCTGCTGAATGAAGCTGAGTACAGTGACGCCGACCTTGGATATGTTGTAGGCAGATCGTCCCCAGCCGTTCTCAACATTCACACCATCCTTGGAGTCCCTGCAGTCACAGTTAAACGAAACTGAAACTTCAACTCTTGTATTGCGAGTAACGCAGTTCAGCCAAACCCGCAAGCTTTTGGGCAGATGCATAAACGACTGCACCCACGAACACGTGGCGGCTTTGAAAGCAAGCCTGTCGGGACAGCTTGCCATTCGTTGCACTGTTCTTCACCATCTTCGTGACATTGAGATCTGGGCGAGATACACACGAAGGGAATCCGAGGGAAATACAAGAAGCTCATGTAATGAGAACACAAGGGGATGACTGTGTTGGAAAGGTTTCTCTAGCCCTATCATGAGCTAAAATTAAATCCTTAAAGATAGAAAAAAAAAAAGAAACATATTTTTTTAAAGCATTTTAGAAAAACTGCAAATATTACAAAATAAATCATCCACAAAAAGAAACATTTTTAATTTTGTAAAATTTTTTTACAGAGCTAGACTTGTTTTAGTTTAGGCTTTCAAATGCATGCACCAAAAATGGGTACATGACATTACTACCATGTTGCCACATGTACGTGCCGAGGGCAGCGTTCTCATTAGCTGCCTCTCCTCTCCCTACCTCTCTTCAGTGTGCCTCAGCGCTCCTCCTTTCCACTTTCCTCTCTCGCGCGTGATTTCGCTACGCGGAGGAGAGGATAAAAACGTTGCCCTTGGCGTGTATGTCTGGTAACGTTATGTACTAATTTTTGGCACGCATATTTGAAAGCTCTAAACAAAAAACAAGTCTAACGCTGTAAATAATCTTACAAATTTTTTTTTTTGCGGAAAATTTATTTTGTATAATATTTTATTTTTTTAAAAGAATTAAAAAACATTATCTTTTTCCTTTTAGTGTTTTTTTAAGAACAGAAAGGCTCACGCCGACTGGAAAATTAATAGCCTTTTGCGTTTTTAACAACACAAACACATATGTGTTTTTTTGTTTAATTTTTTAACAAACTTAGTTGAGTGTGTGGGCTGTCCTCTTTCAGCCTATCTTCATTCTTGTGTTTATTCGGCACATCTTTCTTGCAACTAGACCACTTGTAACTGTTGTAACTGAAAAATTGGATCAGCAGAAACAGTGGTGTACAAAGGCTTCCAGTATGAAGCCAAATGTAATCGTCAAATGAGGCACCTCAACCGCTTGATGATAGCAGTTCAGTTCCTTTCAAATGGCCAGGGATCTATAGTTGTAGAACTCGCAAGCGAAAAATTGCAAATGGATTTGGAAATAAGAATCAGATGCACAGTAGCGAGAGCAAACAGTGGGGAAACTTACTGAACAAACTTCTTCATGAGTTCAACAAGCTCTTCTAAGGTAATGTCGGGATTGTTGAACTTGTCCCTCAGCTCTTGTCCCGGGATGACCTTCAACATGCCGCACATGCTGCTCACATTTACCACCCTGTACAAGGAATAAATATGTATAGATTACTATCATGTTGTTACAAGATGTACTGCAAACTTCTACAGCCCTATTCACTCTGAACCCTGGATTTGCTTAACCGGTCACCACGCAGCAACAGCAATGAGGATGAACAAACATGGAAAAATACAGCGGCAGTTTATTGGAATGAATATGTGTTTAAATAAAACTAAAAATACATGGCACCTTCAAGTACCAGTTTACTTCCAGCTTGCCTTGTATCTTTAGTTACGATGTTCATAGTAGTGGACAACCAGGTCATTGTATTCTGCTTGCGAGCACAATGGGAAAACAAAGGAGGCGTGTGCCACTTGGAAGAGGTAGTAGCATTTTCACTAGCTTTCCACCACCACAACAAAGTTAACAATAGTGCTAAAGCTAAGGTCGGCACAATTCCTGTTACGGTGGCGACAAACGTTAGCGTGCAAAAGATAAAGTTTAGATCCAACGAAAAAAAGCTGTTCAGCATTTCTTTACATGGTCACAGAGAAAGACCAAACCTGGCATGAGGGCGCAGCAGCGGAAACAGCTCCTTGCACACGCTGAGCGTGCTGAAGAAGTTTGTCTTCACGGTAACCTCAGCCTGCTCAGCAAAGGGCGCCGTGGAGTTATTCTGCAGATTGGCATACAAGAGCTTAAGATACTGAGAATGCAAACATCCACAACTTTCAGGAAATGGAAACAAACCATACCCTACTGGTTCAAGACATTCCAAACACTAAGCAATTTTTGACTGTATCTAGCATACTCAAAGCTGCATGGCAGCAATAGCAATTGCTGAGTACAAAGGAATCAACAGAGCTTTGACCTTGTGATTGCGTGGAGCTGAGCTGGTTGGTTATTCATGCTTGTGAGATTTGCCAGCTGAACGAAAGGAAGAAATATACAAGATAGAGAGAGACAAGGAATATACACATCCACTCTGCTGGACTGACAACCATTTACTGAATAACTTCTTTCCCTGATTGACTTTCAGGCAATAATGAAAGTCGACGAAAGAAAAGAAGTTATTCAGTAAATGGTTGTTAGTCCAGTAGAGTGCATGTGTATGTTCCTTGTCTCTCTCTATATTGTATATTTTTTCCTTCGTTCAGCTGGCAAATCTCACAAGCTTTGACCTTCATTGCCTCTTCAACAAAGATAAGACGGAGATAAAAAAACAAGAATTAGTAGTAGTAGTTGGAGCACTACTGACAAATGAGTTTTATGTGAAGGAACACAAACATACATACACACTTGATTACACTTTGCCGGAAATTAATCTGAACTCCTCAACTGATAAAACGAGTGACGACGCACTAATGCAGCCGTCATCTCCCATTACCCCGATTTTAAACGTCTAAAAAATTTCCCTTTCTGTTTTGGTTGAAACAGATTTTGGGCAAGTACAAAACCAAAACAGGAGGGAAAGTTCTGAGGCACTCAAAATCAGGGTAAAGGGGGATGACGGCTGCATCATTACGTTCTCACTTGCTTTAACAGATAAGGAGTTCAGATTATTTTCAAGTATAATCAAGTGTGTATATATATGTTTGTGTTTTTCCAAATAAAATTCAGTTATCAGTAGCACTCCGTCCGTCCACTCCTACACTTTGACTGTTTCCAGGGGCACTTTTTTGTAGTAATTAAAATCACTGTCTTGCTCTTAATATTTTAAAGGGCCACACCAGTAAAAATAGTTGATGTTTTGTTTTGTCTCTTCATTGTTTTTTCACAACCTCAGGTTTTCATGAATCTGATGATTGGTAAGCTTAATAATCAACTTTTAGGTAAAAAAAAAAAAAGATGCCAAATCGATGACTTACGTCCTTAGCATGAATGTCCATCCTAAGTAAGCAATCTAAAGCAAGATTTCTTTGCAATTACTTAGCTATAGCGGACCTATATGGCTCAGGAATGAGTTTCATTAGTACTATATCTGTAGTATGCCTTGCAATGGCAGTAGTATTCACTTTGTAAGCAATTCCAGCGTTGTTGACAAGCACGTCGAGTCCTTCGTAGTTCTGCTTCAGGTGGTCTCGAAATTTACGGATGCTTTCCAGGTCATCAATGTCAAGCTGATGGAACTTCGGATGAAGCAGCATCTTGTTAAGCTCCGCTACAGCAGCATTTCCCCGTTTCTCGTCTCTGGCTGCTCGAGAGAAGAGACCATGTCATTTAAAAGTTGCATTCTAATTGCCCGCTCTACAAAAGGACCGGAGATGTCGTCTTT
Organism: Ixodes ricinus; assembly: GCA_037355805.1. Taxonomy (NCBI): domain Eukaryota; kingdom Metazoa; phylum Arthropoda; class Arachnida; order Ixodida; family Ixodidae; genus Ixodes; species Ixodes ricinus. Next base: position 92,986 of record JAZHYW010006021.1, on the reverse strand, counting down.
TCTCTGACCTGTCAAGTAAACGTCTCCATCGAACTTCTGGCAAAGGAACTTCACAATGCAGAAACCAATGCCTTTGTTGCCTCCCGTAACCTGAGGGAAAAAAAAAAAGAATGATTAAATCTGAGATTTACGCAGAGAGTATCAGTAGCCGAGTGTGTTCGCGCACAGCGGCTCAGCTCACGGAGCGGAAGCTCGCGCTGCTCACTCCCCACCCCTGCCTGTTTCGACCTGAATGACCTTCATACGGCGTGCGGTCGGACATTGATGTCGGGTCGCTGGTCTGTCCTAGATATGGCGGAACCTCTACGCCGCGCGTGAATCCCTGCGTGCAGCTTCCGCGGCGACAGTCTGTGGCGGCTCATTACGAAAATGTTAACCCCTTGGCCCACCCGTACACAAATATAGCGGAGGAGGGCAGTGCACGATCCTGCTCCTTTATTACGCGTTCACTTTTCCCATGCGGAAGTCAGCTGTCCTCTATCTGATGAAGTATAGAGAACACCTGCGAATTCGCGACTCGAGAGTGCAGCTGGAGGCGTTTACATTTACATATAAAGACTCGTTTCCGGGCATTACTCAGCGGCAACGCCTTCCCACGACCGGCTTTCGCCTTTCGAGATGAAGGTGATGAAGGCTCAAGGCTTCCGGCGAATCTCGGTAGACAGAACACAAGTAAAAACGCTGCGTTTGCTTGGTAGCTTACCACGGCAACCCTAGAAGACATGTTGATAGTGTTGTTCCCTGGATCACAAATGAGTAAGCATACGGGCCGTGCGCGGAATAAAGTTGGGTACGAATTGCAACGATCGGAAATTCGCAGACTTGCAAACAAGCGGTTTGAGATAGCGGGAGCGCCTGGAACAGGTAACGCAGGGCAACGCCGCCTGTTGCGCAGGGTAACGTCCCTTCCTTGACAAGGTTGCCAGGTCCACGACCGCCAGGTCGGCCAGGTCTTTGAGAAAACAACGAGCCAGACAATTGCCAAAAGTAGCCAACAAAAGCCAAGTTTTTTTTTTGTTTTTTGCTTAGTTTTTCACACGTACTGGCACCGTTCACTCTCCTATGCATCGCACTGGCGGGGTGTCACACTATGGTGGCCTAGTCGCACGGAGAAATGGCCTCAAACAAACTTGCCAAATGCACGGAGTGCGGAAGACTGATGCTGTCGCCATCTATGTTGTACGAAGAGTACCGACTTCAAACCGAAACTAGCGTCTTTCTGTTCGAAGAGATGGGTGGGAATGCGAGAGTGCATTCGCTGCCAACGTTTATATCATATAAATGTTGGTCGCTGCAACCTGTAGTTTATATATGCGATGACTTCGAGCAACTCGGCTGTCGCAGAGATATTTACAGATGGCCTAAATTTCCGCAATCAGCTAACTACAAAGCAGCTAGTTGCGATCTTCCAAGAAAACTGATCACGTAGCACGAGAATGTTCTGAGAACATTCCGGGAATGTTCAAAAGAACATAGGCAAAATTCTCGGAATGTTGAAAATTTACGTAAACTTGTATTACTAATGCTAATTTTTCTTTTTTTTATTTTGTTTTAAAACACGAGTACGAGTTCCGAGCTCCGCGCCGCTCTTCTGAGCTCGGCCGAGCACCCTTTCCGGTATTTGCCCAGGCGTACTGTGCGGCCAGGAAAGCCAGCCCCGCACCGCCGCACCTCGCCGGGTCGCTGCACCGCCATAGGGAGGATCTAGTACAATAATCTAAGAAAGTTGTAATGTCACGAAAAAAAAAAATTCATTTTTTTCATTGCAAAAATAAATTAGGCATCGCCGAACGCTCATTCTTCGCCCAAAGGTAGCGCTAGAGGTCACAACCAGATGCCAAAGTTTCAGCCAGATCCGATACCTCATTAAGAAATTATGAGTGATCTTCGAAAATTTCAATGGAAAAATGGCAGCCGACGGAGTTTTCGAATACATGGGGCTCTATGGCACCAGAAACCGAAAACGAGCGAAAATGGGCTCCGTTTTCCCATTGAACGTTTCAGAAAATCACATAACTTTTGAATAAGGTATCGCACGGATTGGGCTGCAACTTTTGCATCTGGTTGTGACCTCTAGCGCTACCTTTGGGCGGAGAATGAGCATTCGGCGATGCCTAGTTTATTTTTGCGGTATAAACAGTATGTGTAAATATTTTTTGTGACACCCTGTAGTGGGCTTACGGGACGGCTCGGCCTGACGTGTTTGATATCGTCGTGGCGGTGGCGCTGCGAGCGTTTCCTCCTGAAACTTTCCAGCGTGCATAGGCCAGACCAGGTCGGCTAGGCGGCTCTTACCGATCGTTCGTTTCATGTTTGCCTCTGAATCAATCACGGTAAGGTAACTATATAGATTTAAGCACAGAGCGTGCTTTAAAAAAAATCTTTTGACTTTCTTTTCGGGAGGAATCTAGTGCTGTGCCCCTAGCGGCCACTGGCTGTACCTCCGGCGTTTCCGACATCGGTCGTTTCAGCACGATACACGGGGGAGATGGGGCGGTGAGCTCACTACCCAACTTCTAGGGCACTGTAGCTCTAGTTAGGGTGGGCGCAGCTCAAATGCTGGAGAGCGTTTGCAATTTAATGGCGGTGCCTGGGAGAGGATTGGGAAAGGATATGTGCCAATGTTGCCTGCACGAGAACAGACACCCTCACTGTTGCAACTGTTGTCTCATGCGCCTTTCTTCTCTCGCCTCACATTGCAAGCAACGAATGCCTTGGCGTAGCCTTTCTCGCTCCGGGAATTGCAAATATCGTGAAAGGAAAGCAGGGTTGCCAGACAAGCAGCAGCGTCCAAGATGGCGGAATTTACCATTTTCGCGTTAAACAAATACTTAACCTATCGGAACAAAACTGGTGGCTATAGAAAAGCAATCATTTATACCTTGCATAAATTATTCAAGCGCATTAATGGGCTCTTATGAGCAGAGTTAGGAAATAGAACGACCCTTTGCCTCGTAGACTCCCAGCAAAATTTAGAAATTCAATGACGTCCATATCCCGTGATCCCCGATCTAGCAGTTGCGCTCACCCTCACAAGAGCCTCCCTACACAGAACTCTGGACAACTACCGCCATCTATGAGCGATGGCGGCAACCTTTGCCACCGTTGCTCATAGATGGCGGCAACTTTTCGAGCCTTTCCACTCTGGCTTGCCGACTCAACGCCGGCCATTACTTCATTCGCACCATAGTACAGCTTCGCTGGTCTTCCTTCTTCACCGGAGTGGAAAGACTGAAAGATTTTAGGGGCGAAGCTCCTTAGGGTCTAGCCTTGTCCGTCCGTCCGTGCTCACATAAAAAGAAAAAATGTTTGTGCAGTCGACAGGATTCGAACCTGTGCGGGGAGACCCCAATGGATTTCTAGTCCATCGCCTTAATTACTCGGCCACGACTGCGGGACGAGTAGGGGGCTCAGAGATGTGGTATGGTAACTCAAGAGCTGGGGATGTCATGGATGAAACGTTGCATGTAGCCGCTCAACGTCTATACAGGAGAGGGCGCTGCGGTCAAATGCGTATATAATCGCGTTAAAAGTTGCATGCATTAGCTCAACGTTTATAGACGAGAGGGCGCTACGGTCAAATGCTCAAATGCGTATATAACCACGTTCCATACCACGCATTCTCTTTCTGACATGGACCGTTGACTTAAGCGGTGGAGATGCGTTCCCACGGCTTCTAGCGGATCCAAGCTGATCCGCTAGAAGAACCACTGGCTCTGCATTTCACCGACCATAAAGCAGTAATAATGAAGTCGAAACGCAACCCGAAACTCAGCACTACCTATGAGCAATAAAAAAAAAAATCAGCACCATCAGCACTACCTATGAACAATAAAATCAGTATCATCAGCACCACCAGAGCTTCGCCCCAATCAACATCATTCACCACGTGGAGATGCAGTCATTTTTGTATTTTGTTTCAGTCGAGTAGCAGGCTCGACGACATCACCCTCCTGCTGCTGACCGCTAGGTGTTACTCTATTACTGGTGCTTTCTTGTTTCCACATGTTTTACGAGGTTGGCTGAAGTGGTTGAAGCTATAACAAGGTTTCGCTTCTCTCCACAGGGCGGCACAAACCGTGATCCGCTGTTCTCAAACAACTTCCCGCCAACTGCTATTTAGATTCTTCATAACACTCGAAACGTTCATGCAAGTGTCATGGCATCACAAATTCAGGCTGGGGTTCAGCATTAAAAAGTAGCCAGAATGTAGCGAAACTTCAAATTTCAGTAGCCATGGACCTCAAAAAGTAGCCAAATTGTCGCAAAGTAGCCAAACCTGGCATGGAGCCCTGGAGCACTGGAACGCCGGATTGTGGACTCTCCAAGGCCAAAGACGAAGCCGGCAAAGAAGGCAAAGTATGGTGGCTAGCGAGCTAGTACTAGGGGTGTCGCAAACCTTTGTCGAACCTCGATTTTGACGTCGAACCTTCAAACTTTCACTACAGTTCGAAAACGTTTGACTTATGGGCAGTGTTGCCCCGCTTCTACACAAATATTTCGAAGTTTGGGAAACAAATAATTTAGAAAGTAATTTATTTTATATTTTATAAAATGGTTACCAATGTTTACACCATATAAAAGCGAAAATATGAGCTTTTAATGATCTTGTTAGTTAGTAATGTGAATCAGTGATGCCAATACACCCAACAAATATTGCACTTTTCCTCTGCCAGGTGGAGTCGACTGGTTTTTTAATTTCCGCGCATGCGCATAAGAGTCGAACTTCAGTCGTACCTTTTTCAAACATAACAATGAAAGCTCGAAAAGCCTAACTTGGTTGAACTCGAACCTTGGCAGGTTTGTAACATCTCTAGCTAGTACTAGTAGTAGACCCTGGAACGCATCTCCAACTGGTGGGTTTACCGCCAGTTGGAGAAGGAATGCATCTCTAACTGGCGCAAGATGTAGCAGACTCTGTTCATGGCGCAATTTGGTGCAAATGGTGCAGCGCTTCCATCACAGAGCAGACAAACCAGCGGCGAAAACTGGCGCTGCGCGGCAGTTCCCATAGCAACTTGCACGGACGCTGCGACTTGGGCCTTGCCTGTGCCATGCCGCATAACACAGAGTTTAAGCCAGTTGCTCTGGAAACTGTCAGTATGGTGCCCGATTTCATGCTCACCATCGCTAGTGCAAGGAATTGGGAGTTTCTCAGCTACAATCCTGTTTATGCGATTATTTCTAGGTCACGTCAGCCTCTGTCGAACATGCTGGGGTTGATGTGGACGAGCAAGTGTTTTAATAAAGCAGACATATTTTAAATAGCACTGACGTTTATTGAGGGGACCATTACCAGCAATCTGCCGAGTGATAACACAATTACATGAGGACATTACAGGTGCTCCAGGGTCAGCTGGAAGCCTCTGTTATCAACAGTAATAACGTCCTTTCTCGATGATATGTTATCCACCAATGACACAAAACCCATCGGATATAATCGCCAATGTTCGTCCACTTCGTTGACTTTAGGTCCATCCTACTCATGGCATGCGTCGCTGACAGTGTGCTGGTGTCAGATTCAAAGCCTGACCGACGATTGGTTCTAATGCCACATGCAGGAGGACCAACACCAAAGACACACCCACCACTCAAGAACATCCTTCTTGATATGTAGAGTAGAGAAAGCACTAAAATCACATATTTGTTCTCTGTCATTTTTGTACTAAAGAATTCATGAAACAATTTTTAGGTTCTGGCTGAATAATCCTCGAAATGAAACTTGTAAACACTGATTTCAAGCTCCCAAATTCGTCTGCATGGGCTGTTGAATCAGAACCTATCCCCCTTTTATACTAGGTTCTATGCTAGAGAAATGAAGCTTCCTGCTGAAAACTACATTGACTTGGAAAAAACTAGTCTTGAAAATTGTTTCATGGTGCCTTTAGGTCTTTGAATGAGTTATTGCTAAACAGTTGGGTCGACAAGAGGTCAGGCTGAACACACCGTAGGCGTACGTTGTACTTGTCCCGTATAAAATCACCATGCTTCCACAGTTAGGTACACATATACATCGCATGTGAAAACAGGCATACTTCGTATGACCTGCAGTTCCATTCAATCTCTCAACGATGGCACGCAGAAGGCAACCTTCTTTTCTGTCAACGCACACAATCCAGCTCCAACACCCAAAACCATAAAAAAATAAAAACTTCGATCAATACAATTCCACGTAACTGGTAAAGGGGCACTACGAGTCTACTAAGCACTAGCTCGCACTTCAGCAAACTAAAATGGCACTTTGTGATGAGATCACTGTATCGGAAAAACCAACAATGGAACACAAGCACTTGTAAAGATCTTCCAAAGAATGTAAAGAAAGTTCCTGAATTGGCCCTTTGATAGAGAAAAACTTGATGTCACGCAGTTGTTCCTAAACAATGCACTTGTATACGAAAAAAACTCACAGGAGGTTGTTCGGTATGTCATACCCCACGAGCAGACTCGCTCTAAATGATGTAAGGGGATGTCTGATGAAGACCTCCGGTTAAGTGACAAGGGAAAAGCGACTCAAACTTTCCTGGGGGGGGGGGGGATGTTATGTTTTCCCGCAGATTTGAGAGGTTGTTCAGTATCCAATTTCGATGTCAGATGAAAGATTGGGGTGTACCGTTGTTTACAGTAAAAAAAAAAAAAGGAGGACATGGATGTAGGATTTTCCAACGTCCAGATAACGTGTGCATCGTTCGAATACTTGGAAAATGTCCCTGTACCTATAAAAGGAAACAAAATTGGGGGTGTGATTCCCAAAGAAGTAACCTCACAGACAATTTAGTGAGCTGTATTCCAGGCAAACACAAAATAAAACTGTAGTTGAAGGCTTCTTCTGGCAAAGCTTGGGAGTTACTTTTGAGGATCGCTCCAACTAAAAGTTTTTCGGTTTTCCCGGATTTTGATAAAACCAGTTCAAGAGTTAATTTTTGGGGTTTATCGGTATATACAGCGAAAACACGGAACCATAGGCATTCTCCTTCCAAATCACACATCGGAGAATACAATACTACAATTGCGTGTACCATGTACTGCTGCCAGAAGAAAAATCTGACAACACAAACTGCCAAGAACGATTTACACTGTCTTTGATCAGCCCCTCAGGCAGTAAGGGCAAGCATTGTTTGGATTACCAGCTAGCTCAATCTTTCTGCTTTCGTTAGGTTTTACTTCAAACCTGCCTGCTCACTCCGGTAAGGATATTTCGTGAGACATGCACCACAAAAGGACACCATCACGTAAAACTGCACTCACCTCTGCTAAAGCGCAAAGTATGCGACATATAACTCTTACCGCACCCCGTGATACATATTTAGAGCTCAAAAGTTACAATAGGTTCGAGGCTGACAACTGCTTACAAATATAATGCTCACATTGATCAACACTGGAATCAGACACATGAGAAAACAAAACAAAAACATGTTCCATGAAAAGAAAAAAAAAAGAACGAGCAACCTTGTACTTTGAATGTTCACACCTATTACAACACAGTTACACGATACATTTTCCAATGCACTCGATAGTAAAAAAAAGGGGAAATAAAAAAGTTGTAACAATAGAAAAACATAGTAAACACTACTTTCCAAGATAAAAAGGCAAATAAAAACTCACTCTAAAAGTTCAGACTTCCGTTCAGTTTGTACCAACAAAGGCAATCAAGCCAAAAAAAAAAAAAAAACTGCTCATCGCTTTTGCAATGTCACATATCTAAAAAAGCTGCAGGCTGGGCAAAAGTAACTGAACAAGCTATGCAGTTCAACTAGCAGACAATGGTGGACAATGAGTGAGAATGATGTTTGATCAAGGCTAACATTCTGAATTAAACATTTGAAGTAAAGCTAAATCTTGCAAAGAGCTACTTCATTACTATGGTGGATTTCCAGGAGTTTTACCACTTATAAGTTGATGTCACAGATGTGTGCATCCCATTCTACCACCAGTTTTGATGGCAGCTTTTTCAACTTACCAGAAAAATGAGAAGAACTAGCAACCGCAATATCGGGCTAGATGCGTGACGTCCTGCACAGTCGATAAGGTCAACAAGATCTACCTCAACCATGCTTACCAGTCAAGCTGAGTGTCATACGGACCAGTGCAGTTGATAGAAGTGGTACCGTGCGGAGATGAACTAGCCAATCCCGGTTGTGTGTGTATGCTTCATTAGAAGCAAAGGAATCCGGTACTCTTAAGAGTATTCAGCCCTTGATTTGTACCTTTGGCCAGTCTGAGGAACTTGAACACATACGAAAAGCTAAAAGCTCTGCACAGGATCCATTACAGTCCCGAGACTAGAGGAAGAAGTAATTTCATGAGGTTATTTAACACTATCGTGCCACTGTGGATAATACTTACTACCCAAAGATTCTATTGCTAGAGGAAGTTAGCAAAAATCAGACAAATAAAATGCTTCTGTATCTCTCTTCTTATCAAGCCTACTGGTCAAGCCTTTGTGGGCACTATGAGAAAGATAAAATGACTATTATTATTATTATACCTGATTAGGTTCACCAAATCCTTGAAAGTCAATTTGGCATATGTCCCCCTTTTAAACCGAGAAACGAAAACAAAACACAGGGCTGCCTTGATGTTGCCAAAATCATGCAGTGCATGTTCGCCTGCTCTCACTGGTACTATAGTATTCCATGTATGCTCCAAGTAGCACTGTTAGGTGTCCTGCCCGCAATATAGATCACTGACATTGCAAAACCGATACTGAGAAGAAAGCCTCAAAAGAAGTTGATAACAATAAAAACAAAAGGCAAAATCAAGAGCAAACAAAATCAGTGTAACAAATAACATTGGTTATATAATGGTAATTCGAACGTGAATATGAACAATTTGACGGCGTACCGTCGTATGGAATGGCTGACAACGATGAAGATGGCGGTCAATGTGTACAGTGATCGGCACACAAGACTCCTCATCAGTTTGGAAGAAACCTGACCTAAGTACAATGGCAGCTATGAACACAAGACCACGTGTGCACGGGGGCAAGAAAACCTGCACGGGCATGACAAAATATAAATACACATAAAGAGCAGACTCGCACGTGTTGCTCTTATCCCTGAATTAAGTCTGAAGCTCAACAAAATGCACCTAACACTGCATACAAATTCAGCTCAACACACCAACAGGAAAGATATGGCTAGGTGATTTCCAGGCAAGCATAACACACACAACACACAATCTAGGCTTAGGGAGTGTGACTTTCACCTGCACTTTTGGAAGTGGAAACAGCAACATTCGCGGCAAAAATGTGGCACCACTGAAATAACGGGAGAAACATCCATCTTATACCTGGGACAGCAATGGCTTGGGAACGGGCGGTGCATCACACAATGTGTTGTTACGAACAGGCTTATTTCACCGGTCACTCTGCCATGCTCCACTAGGGGCATGGAATATGTTAAGAGGATCGGGGTGTTTTGAGCAGATGGCAGGCATACAATTTATAACTTGCCGAGTAACCTTACCTACACATTTCAAAAAGACTGCGGTATTAGTATAGGAAAACGTCCAACATTACCCGGAAGACTCATACCCTACTTCCGAGTGCTTTTCCCAATATTTGGAGAAATTAACCCGACTTCCACGTCACAGAAGTGCAACAGTGTGGCAGGAAGAGTCTGGAAGAGGACCTAGCCTTTCTTTCAAAACGTATACAACAGCTTGTACTGGGGAGGAGGAAAGTGGAAAGCCATTTACGCACAAAGGAAAAGCGGAAGGTACAACCACCAACACTGCCTTCCGCAGCGGCACGGTGGCTACACCGGTCTTTCTGAGCGTCGCACAAAACAGCCGACGTGGAACGTGCATTCAAACAGTTCTAGCCGGCCGAGAGAAGCGCAAGTTTCGTAGCCAGAAAAGAGACGACGGCAGCATTGCACACTTGTGGGGTGGGGAAGCCCGTGGGTACCAACTGACTGTGTTGCCCAGCTGAGTGGTGACAATGAGGGGGTGATGCAAAAGAAGTGAGAGCTAGAGAGCGGACGACTCGAGATACCTCGGCAACAGAGGACGTCACCAACATCTCCTAGATGACGAGGCTGCAGTGCTGGCTACGTCCCCTATAGTCCCTGAAAGGATGAGAATGGCAGGGTGTCACCAAAGGTGGGAAGCATGCGCTGGAAGCGAGACAACTGAAGGACCTCCCTGCCATTCTTACTCTGTCAGTGACTGTACCAGAGGCCAGTGCGGGGTCCAGATTGGACAAGGGTGCTGGATCGGCATTCGGGTGGGACTCTCGTTCAAACAATGATGAAGCACCCGCGTCCAATCTGTGTTCCGTGAGGACCTTCGGTACGTGATGCAGAAATCTCGATGCTACTGCCTTGCTGTCTGAGAAGTGTGGACGGCCCGCTTGCCCCTCCTCGCCGTGCGGCGTAAATGTCCGGCCCACGACGCTCGGTCGAATGCTTCGGTCCGGCTACGTCCTCCTGTTCCTCTTTGTGTCTCGTGGCTTCGCCGCCGTTCCCTGCGGCCTCTTCTGCTGCAGGAGCATTTCGAGGTTCTCCTGAGCACTCCGCAGGTCCGGGTTCAGTTGGAGGGCTCTTCGGTACGACTCCTCTGCCTTGTCAAACTTCTTCCAGCGGTGGTATAGCACACCTAGGAACAAAGGGCAAGCTCTGAGTGCGGGCTTTCAAACTCGGTTCCCGGAAAGTTCCTTGGACTACCCTCGTTAGTCTATTAGATTACCCTCAAGGGTTATTTGAGCCTCCACCCTTTCTCGAGCGCCTGTACCTTTAGCGAGGCCTTCTTAGTTCGAGTGCAATTTATGCGCACGCATTGATGGATGACTATGAGCCAGCCACTTCCACCTTGCCCCCAGCATCAGTAATACCGTGGAATCTTTTTGATACAATTATCGTGGGAACTGAAAAATAATATGTATTACCCCCCAAAAAAAAAGCTGCATCAGTAAGAAACTATCAGTAAAGTCTCGAATCGTGCACGATGTGAACTGAGACTACAAGACTTAAAAATACCAGAAACTCGCTTCTGTAACCACATCATCTAATTCTAAACATCATATTAACCATATCAAAGTGCACTGCTTCTAAGGGAACCTTCCAAAAATGAAAACGCTTTCTCATACCATAACATGTATTACATATGCGGTATCGTATCAATGAGATTCCACTCTAGTGATTACAAAGTTTCTAAGCTTTGGAGCCGCTTTATTGCAAGACTATCTAGAGGATTGGGGAAGGGGCAGTCCTTTGGTCCTCATGCAAAGCACAGTAGAAACTCAACGACATGTTCCCAGTTTATATGTTTCTCTTCTGTTACATTGGCAGTTGCCGGTCCCGTTTAAACTTCCATAGAACTAAAGTCTTATGAATCGGGACGCAGCTTGTGCCCCCTGTGCCATCTGGAAGAAGCTAACGGGAAAGGACTCTTCAGACACCCAAGTGATGTTGCTCTACGTGCGGACGACCAGAGACCTTTGTCACAGCTCTGTAGGGCTCTTTTTCTACCTCGTCATCAGTTTCGTTTTGCCTGCACAAAGTGAATGGAACTTTTTCGTTTTTGTACGGTTTCGTTGCTTTCGTCGAGATTTGGAGATTTTGCCATCATGCACGGTAGGTTGCATCTCTCTCGACTACACATCTGCCAGCTGCAGACCACGAATGAAGACCAACCCCAATGGCAGAGGACGGAAGAGTGCTTGTCTTCTTCTGCCTTACCTCATACGCAAACTTTCACCATATGTGCAAATGCATTCGCTTCCTTGTGATGACATTTCAGACCTGCTTTTCCTGCGTACAGTGTTAGCGCAGCATCTTATTCACAATCGGAGGGGACCCCAGCTGGAAACCGGGAGTTTCCACGCCCTCTCGGTGCTTTTTGATACCGGTGAATTTTCGTATGACGTTTTTGTTTTACAGAAGTGCAACACAGAAATGTGCATAACAGGAATTTACATTCAAAAATCTACGTAACAGGAATCTGGGTCCCAGAAACCTGCTTTACAGGACATTGCTAAGAGCCAGCCCTGTAACAGATTCTGCGCTAAACGAGATTGAGTACCTAGTGTCTTGACACCAAAATTCAACATTTCGTGCAAAAATAGAGTAATATTTTTTGGGGTGTCAACATCCCTGTAAACATTGTCCCACCAGTGTAAGGTGCCAAGATGGACAGCAGTAAAGTAAGGAGGGAAAAAAGAAAGGTTATATTGGTCCTTTTTTAAACAACTGTGCCAACTTAGGAATCTGGGTCACCCCATAACAATGGCAATTCCACTAATCCACTGGTTTTCAAACTGGGTTCCCAACAACCCAGACCTTCCCAGGAGTGGAGTCACTGGATGGTGGGAAAGTAAAGCCAAGCTCCCTGTATGGTTGCCATTTTTGTCCATTATTTGGGCAGTTTCTCCTTGACTTTCCCGTTCCTAGTGAGCCGATCCAAACTCGCGGAGACAGGTTGCTTTATAAAGACATTTCTCGTATATACCGAAATTTTGCTATCCACACACCGACAAAACAAGCGCACATCTTCGCAATGCCACCACATGCAGCGTCGGTGCTGTACGGTATCGAAATTTCCTGTCTTGAATTAAGCAAGAGCAATATCATTGTAAGAGATCTGTGGAGATAGGCATGATTGATAAGTTGATTGCATACTATTCGCGACTCCAACTAACTATAGGTGGCGCCACTCATTTTCAAGATGGCGGGTTTAGTGAGGGTCAGAGATGCCTGCCGCTGCTGAGCCTGTCTAGTGTGCTGGCTTCACTGAGCGACATAAATTATTTCTGGTAATACGAGGAAGCTAGGGTGTTATGAGCGCAGGTCACCTCTTTAACCTGAAAACAAGAACGGTGTTTAGCGTATTTATTTACGGAAGGATGCGCGTTTTAATTCTGGAGCGAAACCGAAACTTACCTCTATTTTGGATTTAATTTCTCGATATAGGTCTTAATTTCGGATTCTTTCATGACTTGAGATGTGTCTCACTTCGTAATTATTTACTTAGGAAAGTCGTTCACAGGAAACTTTATTTTGTGACATTCATGTTCGATCCAGGCTGATATTTGTAGTTGTTTAAAAAATCAGTGCTGATATTTGTGAGAGTTCTCGCTGCCTTTTTCTCGCTCAGATAATTGTCATGAGAAATAATGAACTGCGGGCCTTTTAATTCTTTTTGGGGGCATTTAGATGAATAATTGGTTTAACATTCTTCCCAGCACAAGAATAAGGGAATAATTCCAATTTTTACAATATGTCCAGAAACCCATAATATTAATAAACGCTGCTCTCTACTGCAATAACCCAGAAGACAAAATCCAAGTAAGACAGCTCTGAAGAAAAAAAAAAAAAAGAGAGAGAGAGAGAGAGAGAGAGGAGAGAGAGAGAGAGAGAGAGAGAGAGAGAGTTTTTCATATTCTAAAAAGAAAACAGAAGTATACCTTTCTGGGAAGACTATTATGGTTAAATAGCGTATTCTCGTGATATTGGCGTTAATTGGAGGCATACATTGCCACGATTTGTATTAATAATAAGAATATTAAAATTCACATATTTGAATAAGTAATTTTTCAAGCTCTAATATATTTTGTTGCTTATGATCTAATTTTTAGACTCGCGAAGAAATATGACAATGAAAAGTGTGCTAATTATCATCACTGGTGCCAATTGCAGCAATTTTAATTACCAATAAAATAAAAATATTCTAAAATCAATGAAAACATTCTAACTAATGTGAGAAATCCATGTAAAATTTCATTACCTGTGGGTAAAGTATATTGTGCTATCAAAGTCGCGACTTTTGACAATCGGCGAAACGTCCAAAATCGCCGCCAATATACACCTTTCCAAGAAACACTCGACCCCAGGGGCAGCAAACCGTTTTCAAGCCCAGTCACTGGGTTTGAGGCTAGACTCTCTCCGGCGCCCCTGCTAACCCTAACCGAGGGGACTGTGATTTCGATAGGCACAGCCTCCGTAGGCGCAGTTTCAAACACTGCTGGCGGCTAAATTCTCGCCTTTTCCCGCTGTATTTTGTGTTTCATGGTGCATGTATTTTCCCGAGGTCATTGAGAAAGCATTGTACCACATTTTAAAGAAGAAAAAAAACAATAAAAAAACCTATGAACTATTTTTGTTGGGTACGCGCGCCACAGAACGAATGCGAGTTGAATGTATAGTTCTAGTTTTTGTGTTTTTTTACGATAAGTTTTGACAGCTCCGCGCGATTCGCCGAATGACAAACGACAAAGCGCTTAGCTGTCAAAAATAAATTACACCAGAAGAGAGCCGAAAGGCATGCATTTGTCACGCTCACAAATAACGTGTTTACCGATGAACAGGACAGACATACAATTTAGAAAGTGTTAACATTCGAACAATATATTGTACGTACCACACGATGCAGCGTTATCCGAAAAGAATTTATTTGAGAAAGATCTCAAATACACAGTCACAGTCGACGACAGTCACATCTTGACGATCGGACGGAATCCAAGATGACTTCGTTTTGGGGCACGTTTCGTGGAGAGCTTCCTTTTTCACAACAGCACCAAGTCAAAGAAACGAACGGGACTGACCCGTTTCCCACCCCAACCCGGACAACTATTTTTGGAGATGACCGAGGATTCTACGCGGATTATATCTGGGAGGGGGGAGAACAATGTTCGCAAAATCGCGTCGAGGGTCGTTCGACGTCCTTCACCTTCTTCGTTTCCCGTGAATGTCAAGCAGAAAAGCTTGAATGGCAGGCACTTACCAGCCTTTTTTCGCACAGTGGAAGATAACACAGAAAGGGTACGCAGCACCAGCAGCACGCATAAAAAAAATATAGTGGAAACTTTCAAGAGGGGCGAGAAAACGTCGAATGCAAAACCGCAAAAACACAGGTAGAGAACCGCGCTGAGCGGGTCTTCACAGCTCCAAGAGTGGCAGAAAATTTCTAGCTGATAGAGGGCGCGCGAGTCGCACCAGCCGCATCAGCATCAGCAACATGGCGGCGGCCTAGGAGCGTTTTTTGAAAGGTGTATACTTCCAAACCAAATGCCCCCCCCCCCCTCCTCCCCAAAAAAGCATATATATATATATATATATATATATTTAATTACTAGTTTTTTCATAACATTTATTTACTTTTGTATTTGCTCGCCGTCGCTTTTGCCAATCTCAGCCTTTCCAGTCTCGAAGGAACGCCTACCTGCTCTGCACGTCCGCTACTGCAGCACGTTTCATTGGCGTTGGAAGCCGGTGAAACAGTACTGAGTTTTAATATCGCGTATACGAGCGAACCCAAGCCCTATGTGTTTGCGTTAGCTTTGCGTGTTCCACACTGCGCGTGCGCGGAGCCCAAAATTGCGGTCTTGAATGGCGCATGGCGATGAGGCGCACGCACAACGTGGGGCACGCAACTCTAACGCAAACGCACACCGCTTGCGTTTGCTTCTTTGCGCGATACTAAAACTCTCCAGTAAGGTACAATCCCATACCGGCTGCAGCACTACGTTGGGACAGTGAAGAGTGTTGTTTGCATTCGGAAATGACATTTCGCGAGCCATGATCGCGAGCAGTTCCGCCGTGCCCGCTGAGCAGGAGAATCGGGCGACCCTGCTCAGAGCGCTTCCCGGCTTCCGCCGCGGGAGGGCGAGCCGCCGAGCTGGAGACGCGAATAGCGCACCGTGCATTCACGAGGGCGCCCATCAAACCACTCTGGCATAGTTGCCGCGGGGCAGCTATGCAGTTGCCTCGCCTCAGACACGATCACATAGTCGTGTCGCCGCAGGGTCGATCGGGATCTCGAATTCGGCTCCCAACGTGCCACTTTCTCTCCTAGCCACTGGATGGCGCTGCAGGCACCCCATGGCGGCGAGGAGAAACCTCCTCGCCCATCGATCGATATAGTCGGGTAACCGGGAGGCAAAAGTCTCTTAGGACTCCGGCCGGGCTCAAGATAGGCAAGTGCAAGGAACTGCTCTCGGGCAGTAGCGGGACACGAGACCTGGGGGCCCTCCTTGTGTTTAGCTTTGGGCTTAACGTGCGTTTGTAAATATTTGTGTAATGTCGCCTGTATTTGTAGGTTAGATTGAGTGTTTTGTAGCGTTGTGTTTTATGTACCAATAAACAAGGAGCGGAATGCCGCTCCCGTGAAAGAACCAGGCTGGACTCGGGTTGTTGATGGACCATGTGGGAAATGGCGAATCGGCGGCGGTACGCGATTTCCTACAATACACAGCACCAAAGACGCTTATATTGGCAAGGAACGCTTTCATTTTGACAATTCTTCATAGCAATCTTGGCAGGACTGGTTCAGAACGACTCTTTCGAAGCTTCAAAGATTGAAAAAGGACCGAAATGGCACTGCCAAGACAACAAAGACCAATCAGCCAATTGCTTTGCAAGATTTTGGTCGTTTGTATGTTAGTAGCTGTTTGTGTCCTGCTAACAGGCAGGGAAGGCAATGCCGCTACTTTCCCAAGACTCGGTGACTTTACCTTGGACTACCTCCATGGCTTCCTTGAAGGGTAACTGCAAAGAAAAAAAGTGTATTTTTAAACATCCTACATTGGGACAAGCATGTCACAGAACAATTTTTCCGCCAAAAACAAAATTTTTACAGCAATATTTATTGCATGAGACTGATTTTAGATTGCGGCTATTTCATTCCGTTTGAATCGCGCGCCACAAAGTTGGTATTATACGTCACGTAGTGGCTGCTATACGTCACAGAGTGACGCATACCGACCACTCCGCGGGCGTCGGGAAGAGCGGGAGTTTCAAATGCGGAGAGGTTGTGAGTCCGACTAAATTACGTCCTGTGGCGTAAATATTGCTAGAAAAATTTGTTTTTTCGCGGAAGATTTGTTTCATGACATGCTTGTCCCAATTAGGCTGTTTAAAAAAACTACTTTCTTTTCTTTGCAGTTACCCTAAGCTGCCAGATTTCCTCGACCATCAATGCCCCTAAGTAAAGTGTTCTTCGGGTGAAGAACCATTTTAGAAGACCTGAGCCATCCACTGATGCATGACGTCTATGCCAAGCAGTCCCTAGTATGTGCATGAATGTTTACAAGGCATCCAAGCTTCTCCACTGTTTTACTGCATAAAATCTGGGACTGGGAGGTGCTCCTACAATTTCAGTCAACATAGACATCAAAGGTTCCTCGAGACAGAAATCTTTGAGAACTCCTGCACCAATCTTCCGGTGTTAAAGGTGCTCTGAGGAGGGTCCTGAGATCGCCTAAATATGGCAATAACTCACTCTGCTGGCTCTAAGCATCATAGAAATCTCCAAAACATGATGATATGTGGCCAATTTCTCTATTAAAAAGCAATCAAAGATTGCAACACATTGAAGTCATCTCCGGCGATGGGAGGAGCATGTTCCAAAACCAGGATTATTGTCAGCCAATAGCAAGCGAAGGATCCTCGTGCCTCTGACCGGTGGACTCGCGGAGTGATTTCTCAAGTGTGCACAACTCGTCACCCGTAAAGGTCCTTGATTAACACCTTGCTAAGCAGCAACAGCTATTGATGTGCTGACGTGCTCTCCCATTGGTTTGTACCAGCGTTACGTTTCCGGTTAGGAAGAACACGGCGGATTTGACTCGACCTCACTCTCGAGTAAGAGTTTGGTACCTTGGCGTTCAAAAACCTACCCGTGTCCAGCGTTGTTCTATCTGGATTGTCACGTGACATGACCTGCCGGAGTAACTCAGAAGATTTCCAACACAGCCATGACGGGCGAGTTAGGAAGAACATGGCGGATTGCGCGCTAGCAGACGACAGGAGCGAAAGGAGGAGAGCGAGGAGAGGAAAGCGGGGGAGAAGGACTTGTCGCTACCTTGCAGCATTCTTAAGGATGTTTGTCGTCCGGACAGCCCAGACACCCGAACTTCGACCAGTTTTTTTAGTCGCTCGTACTGTCGTAGCAGACAAAGTCAATCGTGTACCATCGCAGTCACGCTTCATCGTGCCATGGCTCTCGCTAACCTGACGACGATGATTCAGCCCAGCGAGTGCGTGGTCGAGAGCAGACCAGCAGACGACCAAACACATCAGTCCCGCGGAAGAAGAAAAAAAAACAAAAAAACATAGTGTGCTGCTTTTGAAACAATTATTGCAGTATTATGTTTCCTCTCTGCAAGAAATTAACATTTGTTACTCTTATTTGCTCTATCATCTACAAAAGCATACAAATTTAGTAATAACAATGTTTGGAATCTCCACGAAAGTCGCATTTTCATTGGTCACATGTCGTCCTGGCTGCTGGAACATGCTCCTCCCATTACCTGAAATAACCTTGGTGTGTTGCAATCTTTGGTTGCTTTTTTAATAGAAAAATCGGCCGCGCATGTTTGTGATTTAAAAATTTCTAGGATGCTCAAAGCCCACACAGTGACATATTGCCATATTTAGGCGATCTTAGAAATCACCTGAGAACCTCTTTCAGGGAGGACATTTCCGTAAAGGGTCAACTTTTGTACCTTTGGCTTCATATGAATGAAATTTACAGCATACACTGGCAGTCACAAGGAAGAATGCAGTGCAAAGTTTCATCAGTGTACATGAATTGTGAAAAAAGTTGTAATTTTTATCAGGAACAAATTGATGTTTTTAGAAAACTATTATTAGAAAACTGATGTAATACCCAACATTTTTCTTCGCTGGATATGCAGGAGAATGCCTGGAGAGTGCAACTGTGAAAACAAAATGTCCAATAAGTAATTTATATTTTGTTAACATTGTGCTGAAAAGTCAAATACTTTTTTTGCCTCTTGTGTTGTCGACAAAATTTGAACGTCTTTATAACAGACATCCACAAAGTAAAAAGAAAAAATGCCACAGTTCCCTTGTTATTATTCTATAATTAGAAAAAAACAATGATTGAGCCTTTCCTTTTGTCCCATTGCCAAACAATAGTTATCCCAAAGTGAAATTAATGACAAAAGTGGAGTGGAAAGAAAACGTTCAAAGTGCTCGAACCTCTACCTTTTCTTTCAGTGAACCACCAATAATTTGTAAAAAATTATATATATGCAGTGTAAACAAAAGAAACTTCCTGGGAATACTCTTTTGATACTGGTAGATGTAAAAGATGGTATTTTTCAAAACCCTCTTACCTTACAGAAATCTTTTTTTCTTCTTTTTCTGGGTAGTGTTTTTGTTTTTTTTAGACAAAGAAGCCCTACTTATTCTCGTTTGCCTGACAGGAGAAGGCATGCAACCCCAACCTTGATAAAACATTCTTATGCACAAGAAGTGCCTTTGAGAGTACCAGAGCCTGCCTAAATACAAAAGCTATGCAAGCTTGACCATGCTGACAAATACTTGTAAGCACGGAATGTGTGATAGGCCTTCCAGGAAAGAGGAGAAGGTCATTTGAACAGCACCGCCTACCAGAGATTCACTCTCATTTCTGACACATTCCATGAGATGGCATAGGATAAGAGGAAAGGCCACAAAGTGCATGACAACTCATTGCGTGCTAGCAGACACCGACCCCGACCCGGGATAGCCCAGTCGGCAAAGCACTTGGCTCACCACTTCAAGGGGGTGAGTTCAAATCCTGCCGGGGACCAAGGTCTTCATATATGGTTTCCTATGGGTGTAACGCTTTTTGGTGTCGGTTTTCCGTTACAGCTGGCCAATACAGACAGCTTTTTTTGGCCAAACGTTGCAGAACTCCATGAAAATCGGCTGATAAAACACATTCTGTGTTAAAACTTTAAAATATGTGATAATGAAGTATTGACTCAATGTTGCTTTCTTAAATACCTGGACAAACCTGAAACTGTACAAAACATTCCAGTAGACCAAAAAAAAAAAAAAAAGAAAGACCAGCGGAGCTGTATTTGATACACTGTGTGCTTCTTCTTGTCGTCGTCTGCTTTTCACGCTGTTTCCTACGATGAATTCCCACCAACGCGCCCAACTATCCATTCTATGATAGCTGGAAAGGTTGCCGTCATCTACGAGCGACGGCAGAAACCATACTGGTTGTGTGCTTGCCGCCGTCGCTTATAGATGGCGGTAGCTGTCCAGGTAGGTTTGTGTCGACATACACGAACGCGATCCTCGGGAACCTAGCCCTTAACAGCTCCGCTGTAAAAATGATGAGTTGACGGCTTTAAAAACAAAGGTGACAAGGCAAGGACATTGTGCATTTAAACAGCATGGACCCGATGGCACACTAGCCCTTTGGGAAATGGAACCATTGGTTCCGTAAAAAGTGGTCTTAGAATAAAAATGGTCCTAAAATTGCGAATGATTACTGACAGGCCGTAGTGGTTCAAGCCATTGCCTTTAGGGGACGGTCGTTTGTCACAAGAATAAGAAGTAACAATACTTATCCTCTCCAAATATATATTACTGGTACTTTAATTAAGGCAAGTAATCTACAACATGTCGTAGATGGCAGACATTGATTTGGAGCCAATGACGTGTTTAGTTGAAACACTCCTCTACCGCCGAAGAATGAAACATAATTTTTCCAGGGCAGGCGTTCAACACGCACTTAACTTTTTTTTTTTTCAATAACCATGCATTATTGAACAACAGAATAATTCAGGTTTTGTGAGGTCGATGAAGTCAATATGTGTGGCCTCCCCCTCTTATTGCGGCTTACCAGTAAACATAATCTAGATGTGGGCTATCCCCAATATGTAAATATACATCCCCTCTTATCAAGACATGTTTTGAAGTGAAAGAAATTTATGCTTTCAACTTTCATTTCTTGAACAAGGATTTCGTCGAAAGGAGGCTTTCTTACTGTGCATCTGAAAATACAGCACTGTGACATGTGCAAGAAATGCCTTCGAGCAGGCAATCCACCGTTCTCAGAAAGTGCTTGAAATTCTGTCATCTCATGACGCGGATAGAACTTGTTTCACATTGTACAACTTTGCTGTGCGATTTTCGGTCTCGTGTGACAGAGAGCACTTAGACACAGTATGCAATTCAACTGCCATCCGTGGGATTTTTTTAAGGGTGTGCATGTACACTCTGAATAGCTCAGCATCATCTCCAGCTTCAATTGTTCAAAGAGAGCAAGCTGTCATGGATTTCTGTGACACTGTGAAGCATGAACAACACAGTGCTATTTGACCTAACCCCTTGACGGTCGTCGCCATACATGTACGGCAGTGATTACACCTTTGAAAGTTCACACCTAAATACAAAACTCTGCGCACCGCAGGAGGTGTTGCTATTTTTTCTGTCTTTGGCGAAATATAAACGTTACATTCGCACGGTGTTGTTCTTAGCTGGGCTATTTATAGTGTTTAAATTTAGATGTCCTGCGCATGTGATGCTCACTTCGCATACCGACCGCTCTGGCAGTAGTGCCAATGAGAGCACTGGCTCTTCCTATTCAGACTTCCAATGTTTTTCGGAATTAAATTCAGAGGATGAGAGCTCATCATGCATCTGCCGGAGAAACTCTGTAAAGTACCTCCGGTTAGGAATCTGAAGCCGCTGGAACGTCGCAGAAGCGGATGCGCCAAAATGAAACCGAATGGAAGAAAGGTGTACAACTTTTTGCCTTCAATATTTCTATTTGATGCTTCTAAACCTAAACAGCTTGCAAGCACTGTACGATGCTCCTGCTAGATAATTAAGAAAAAAACATTTGCATTGACCCTTTCTTTTGTACTATTTCATTTGGAAACAAAACCAGACCACCGGAAAGCATCTTTTAAGGAACAAAAAACTTGAACGTCAAAGGGTTAAATCACTCTTGCACGCCCCTAGATATTTTCATTGCTTCTCAAGCTAAGTTGTGACCAAACTCGAAAACTCAGAGCAGAATTACACCAACTGCACCATGTGAAACGGGCTTAAAACAAGGAGAAATGCTCGTTCTCGACTGCAAACGACTCTTACTGCGTAATAAATTTATTTTGAAAATATTTTTCAATTATTAAATTTAAAAAGAATTAACACTTTAGGTTTCAATCCCTTCTCCCTTTGTCATTCGAGTAAAAGTTTGCAAACGACAGAGTTAGCAATGAATATAACATTTGGCACCATCTCCCTGCAGGCACAGTGAGCAGACGACGCGCCCTGTTGTCTGCTAGCAGCGCCTATCGGGAGATGGTGCCACAAGTAACGTTGATCGCTAACTCGGTCATCTGCAAACACTTTGGCCATTGATTTTTCCAAGTGTGTAGTCTAATCTTTTACAGCAAGAAAACTATGCCTAGAAATTTCACGAGCTACAACCTACCAGCTAAAAGCACATTCCGGTCAAGGTTAGAGCCTACCACCGTAAAATGCCCAGGAAGCGCCCACCTCACTTTCACCGAAGACTGGGTTAATCTAGACATGGGCGCTTGTTCAGTCAATCCGTAAAAACCAAGATGGCCAATAAAGAGCTTTAGAAGGCAAGGTGAACAGAATCAGAGAAAGCACATTTATTTTCACACAATATCCCCGTCATCGCCGCTGGCGGTCTCATGGCCGCTGCAACAAGGGGTAATATTTTTGCCCACGCCAGCACTTAAAGGGACACTGAGAGAGTATTTATGCTCGCCGAGGTTTTTAGTTGTACGTGACATATGAGAGCCCAACTACCCAGAACAGAATTTGCGGCTCGAAATTCGGTTTCTTTCCGCCCGAAAACCGCCGATCGAGAACTGGCCGGTTTGAGTCGCGCTCACTCTCTTTTCCGTGGTCACGGGCCGTTTTCTAAGGTTTCGACGCGACCACCAAATTTAATCAAAGTCGTGGGTCATTGAAGGCACACAGTCAATATTAAAAATAGAAAAAAATATGAAACCCATTTTTTGTGGCTTCCAAAAAGCTGCAAATACGTTGATTGAAAAAAAAAGGTAGCACAGACAACCGGAAGCATTCTGTGCGTTCACTGCATAATTCTCAACATGGCGTCGTTTCGCGTATCGTGGGACTAGCGGATGGCAGCGGACGACGGGCGTTGGACCTCTACTTCAGAACTGTCGTTCACGGTACCGGCGAATTCTGTCTTCCTTCGAAAGAGAAATTTTGGACCGATCAAAAGAACTGATATTCATCCCTGTACGACACGCCCGACCAGCAAGCCGATTGCACGAAGACGTCGCCGAGCCGTCGTCCCTTCTCGTGGCTGAAGACATCGCTCGCTCAAACGTCAAGCACGAAGTGCGTACTTCGAGTTGAATACGCACGCGTACGGTTTCTTTACGAGGTGCGAATGTGGCCTATGCGTGGTGCTGCCCGACTTCAAGCCGGGAGTGCATGTATTGAACGGAAATCGGCAGCAAACTTCCGACATACAGTCGACCGGCTGCATTACTACGCATGAATAGAGTTCCTTCAGTAGCTCAGTGGAAAGACGTCCGCTTCACACGCAGCGGGCACGGGTTCAATCCCTGGTGTGGGTGTACCATTTTTTTTTTTGTCAAGCATTTTGCGATGTTTACATTTCTTTTTTTACAATTATCACTGAAAAAAAAACAATTGTTGTGGACGATACGTCGCTGAACTAAATGGTATGGGATTCCATTTTTGACACCTGCGAACTCAATGTAGTCACTTTCCACAAAATGCAAGGAGCATATGAATCGGGTAGCGTCCGCTTTCCGAGCTTCGCGTAACTGTTCTACAGGAATTGCAGCCAGCCATTGATCCCGACCCGTTGATCTTTCGGAAACTTGTGCACTCTGCCGCACAATGCCACTTTCAGATGCAGGACATGTGAGGCAGCTCTTCACGCAACATCTTGGGAGTATTCTTTTCGGAGCCGATCACGGGAATTCACCACGCACTGGCACTCACTACTAATTGCCAACACTTAAATGTACAAAACAACTCATCTTGAAGTACAGAACAGCGAGCGGAACAAACATAACTGCAAAGGAATCGCACGGCGAACGATCTCAACGCATTTCGTCTGCTACGTGCGAGTAAGAAAAAAAAAAAAAAACCGCACGGTCGGGTGTAGCCACGTGACTTCCGCCACTCACTCTCTCCTCTCCACTTCTCCGTGCGGTGCGGGAGTTTCGGTTTCGGTTTCGAGCAGTTGCGTTTTTTGGCTTTATTAAAAAAATACGTGACTCTGTAGCAAAATATTAATTGGGTAGTATTCCGACACCATAATAAATTGCCTGACAAAAAAGGAAAAAAATTTTTGGAGGTGTCAGTGCCCCTTTAATGTATAATTTGCAGAATTCCCAAGTTTGGAAAATTTTAATAGTGGTTGCTCGTACGAAGCGGGCGATTCCACGGTATTTTACAGGCTGTGCAGGAGGCTATCTTTCCGGTTCGTTTTACAGCATGGGAAACACTGTGGCTACCCTCTATGTGCGAACCAATCTTAAACGGGCTCTTTTCACGCCACTGAAAGAGGGCAGCGCCAAGAAAAGTCCGGCCGATGTCCCCCCCGTCCGGGCTCACCGAGGTTGGTGTGGTAGCTGGGGTTGTCTGGGCTGAGGGCCAGGGCCCTGAGGAAGTGGTGCTCCGAGCGGCGGTACTTCCCCGCCTTGCCCAGGGTGTTGGCCAGGTTGAAGTGCAGCGAGGGCTCCTGCCCCAGCTGGGCCAGCCCCTGCAGGGCGGCCCTCTCGGCTTCGGCCAGCAGGCCCCGCTGGTCCAGCATGATCACCAGGTTGTTCCAGGACGACAGGTGGCTCGGACGCTGACGGGTGGCATTGCGCCACGCCCGGTATGCCTCCTCGTACCGGCCCTGCTTCAGGTACTGCCACGGGGAACGACAAGTGCGTCGGTTGACTACTAGCTACGGTTCTACTGTCGTTGGTTGCGAGAACGGCAACGGCCATACTACACCAAACTAAGTACTGAGTGTTTGAAAACAAAAAAAAAAAGACCATGTTTTTCTCACTTTGAAAATAAAGTATGCATTGCCAAACGCTCAAACTCGGATCCTAGGAACCCAGGGGTTTCACCGAGTACCCCGAGTGTGTTCCTCGAGCCCTCAAATTTCCTCGACCGTCCCCGTCCCTAAATGAAGTGTACTTCCAGTTTAAGCACTATTTTAGCCGATCTGAGCCACTCATTGATACATAGCTATGAGACAAACACTCCTACTGTGCGCATTATTGTTTGCAAGGTCTGCAGGCTTCTACACTGCTGTATTGCATCAGTGCCCAGACCTGGAAGGTTTCCTCGATTGCCCTTCAAGGCAGGTAGGGTTTCCCGCAAGACCTAGAAGGTAGAAAACCTCTGACCTATAGTAATGATTTTATAGCTACTGCAAGCAGCGAGTGTATGCACCACCAAGATCAAGCTTCACAAACACAGTTCGTTTGAGCAGAGCTACTTTTCATGTCACCCGCGGGGCTTCGAGAACGAAAGCAACGCGCTGACAGTCCCAGCTTTTCCTCCAGCGCAAAGCAACGTGATCTCGACAACCGCATTGGGCAACAACCGCACTGACAATGAGGAATTTTGAAGAATGAATTCTCGTTTAGTTTGCACTGTGTAGAATATTATTTTAAAAGTGAAATTTCATAATCATTGATTTGCCTTAAAGGGTAACTGCAAAGAAAAAAAGTTTTTTTTAAACAGCCTAATTGGGACAAGCATGTCACAAAACAAATCTTCCGCAAAAAGAAAAATTTTTTTTTAGCAATATTTAAGCCACAGGACGTAGTTTAGTCGGGGTCACAACCTCTCCACATTTGAAACTCCCGCTCTTTCGACCCGCCCGGTAGAAAAGTACGCCCGCCCCTCACTCTTGGATTCTCTTGGATTGACTTGGCTGCGGAGTACTGCTGTTCAACATGGAGCTGTTCAACATGGCGCCGGTATTGTTTTGGTTTGACGGGACGGGAGAAGCCTCCGCGGTTTGCGAGCACATGTAGCGAAGACGGGACCTGAGAAGTGCCCCTGAGATGTTCCCGGAAGACAGAAAGTATCATTCGTGATAGTCGTTTGCGCTGTGAAAGCGAAGGGAGTCACAGGGTCCACGAGTGCGCAACCACAAGCCAACGTTCATGACAGCGCTGAATTGACTTCGGCGATCTCGTTCTGTTTGGTGCGACACCTCGATGCGACAAAGAACTGCAACGTTCGTGGTGTGTGGTGCGGGGCTTGGGAGTAGAAACCCACACTAACACGGAGCGCAAATTGGTTGTTGTGGGGTTGACGTTCAACGGGTTCAGTCCTGTCGTCGTCAGCTGATCCGGTCCAGCTGGTCCGATAGCACGCAGCGAGCGTTTTTAAAAGTAAATCTTCCTTCGTTTTGTCTCAAAATGTGGAAGATTCCCGACGGATACCGTGAATAAAAAGCTGTGGGGCATTTTCAACAAAAATTACGTTGTTTTAAGGGGGGGGACGCGGCGCTTAAAGTCGCGAAAAAGTTAATTTTTCAAAACCCAATATTTGGGTGCCCCATACATCTGAGCATACATCTGAGCGCAAGCAAGAGTTGGCAGCAAAGTCCGCGACAAAACGGAAGTTTGACCTTCTCAACGTCACCCGCGAAAATGAAGAGGTTGATTCCGGTACTCAGTTCATCATCGTGGACCTGAAGGTGCTGAACACGCTTTTCGGCCCACGAAATGTGGGCAGTGCGGATCGGCCGCGCCGGCGCTGAAGAAATCTAGGGCAACAGTATGGCCTGGCTGTGAAGTTGGAGTTGACGTGTCCTGCGTGCGACTTCAGGGAGGGAGCATTTCTCGTCGCCCAGAACTGAAGGAGAGGCAAAAATTACCGTATTTACTCGCATAATGAACGCACTTTTTTCCCGAAAAATCGATGCAAAGTTGGGGGTGCGTTCATTACGCGGGGTAAGATTTTTGCGTCCGTATTTACTCGCATAATGAACGGCCCTTTTATCCCGAAACATCGACGTAACTTCTTATCCCTTTGCGCGCGGCGCGCGACTCGAAAACCAAACTACGATGCGCAAAGAAAAGCTCCTCTCCATGTTTTCTTTCTTGCGCATTTCTTTCTTTCCGCTCCGCTTTTCTTTCTTATTTCCTTGCGCGCGACCTCAAAACCAAACTGCGCTGTGTAAAAAAAAAGAGAAAAAAAAAGCTTCTTTTTATGTTTCTTTTTCTCTTGGTTCCGTGGACTTTTTTTTTTGCCGCCTTTCGCAAGCTGTTTTGTTTTGCTTTGCTTAGCCGGGGGCTTTTCTTTCTTATCTCCTTGCGCGCGGCGCGCGACGCGCAACCCCGAAACTAAACTGCGCTGTGCAAAAGGAAGAAAAAAAGAAAGCTCCTTTTTATGTTTTTTTTTCTTTTCTTTTGGTTCCGTGTTTTTTTTTTTTTGCCGCCTTTCGCAAGCTGTTTTGCTTCGCTTAGGCGAGGACTTCTCCGCTTCTTTTTCTTATCTCCTTCCGCGAGGCGCGCGACCCAAAGTCCAGACTGCGCTGTGCAAGAAAAAAAAAAAAAAGCTCCTCTCCATGTTTTTTTTTTTGCTTCCGCTGGATTTTTTTTATTTTTTAACGCCTTTTGCAAGGTGTTTTGTTCGCCCACGCTGCCCATGCATTCACGACCTCACTGCACCAGGATAGAAAAGTGCATTCATTTCGCGCGCGTGGGGGAGGGGGTCAAAATTTTGACGTCCGAGTTGGGGGTGCGTTTATTACGCGAGGGAAAAAAAAAGTCGAAATTTTGAGAGCCGACTTGGGGGGTGCGTTCATTACGCGAGTGCGTTCATTGTGCGAGTAAATACGTGCACGCCGTTTGAAGTGAACATGAGAGCCGTGAAAGGCATCCAGTCTATCGGCAAGGGGTCAACAGCCCTCACTGACTTTTGTGCAGCCTTGAACATCTCGCATAGAGGCCTCCATCACAAGACTTTTCAACGCCATCTGCCAACAGTGATGCAAGCCTGTGAGCTGGCAGCAGCCGCCTGTGAAGCAGAGAGTGTGGCAGTTGTGAGGGAGCTCTATGCGGACTTCCTCAACCCGGCCAACAACTTCGACGTGATGTATGACGGCACCTGGAAGAAGCGGGTCGCACATCCCACATCGGAGTTGACTGCATTGTGGAGGTCTACACTGGACTTGTGATCGACCACGTCGTTTTGTGCAACCTCTGCCTGGTCTGTTCTCTTGGCCCAAAGCCTGAGGATGAAGGGTACAGCGCATGGTTTTCTAGAGCACAAGCCAGAGTGCAAGAAGAACATTGACTGTAACTCTGGGCGAGCTGGAGGTGGAGGCAGCGTTGATAATGTTTAGGAGGTCCTTCGAGATAGCACGGCCTACGCTACACAACGGTCCTTTCTGATGGAGACAGCAGGACCCATCATGCCTTGACAGAGGATGCAGTGTACGGGTTCGTGGAGATTGAGAAGAAGGACTGCCTCAATCACGTCCACAAGCGCATGGGGTCGGCTTTGCGCACACTTGTCGACAAGAAGAAAGCCCAAGGCGAAGCACTGGGCGGCAAGGGAAGGCTGACTCAAGACAGGACCAAGAGGATAACCAATTACTATGGTTATGCCCTGCGCAGTCACAGCCACGACGTTCCGGCAATGCAGAGGGCAGTGCAGGCCACCCTTCGACACATGTCATCCACAGATGAGTCTCCTGATCACAGCTTCTGTCCCGAGGGTGCAAACTCATGGTGCTCCTACAACAGAGCTCCTGGCCAACAGAGAGCAGCCACGTGGCCACAAGAACGCCCTCCCGGACTTCTGTTCCGAGAAGCACTGGAACCGGTGTTCGCCAGGCTCGGTGACAAAGACTTGCTTGAACGGTGCAGCGACGGCAAAACTCAGAACCCAAGTGAAAGTCTGCACGCCGTCATCTGGGCGCAGACTTCAAAAAACACCCACGCATCACTGTTCAGTGTACAGAGGGCTGTTGCCGAAGCTGTGAGCGTCTTCAATCAGGGTCAGAAGAAGACCAACGAGAGTGTGGTGGCAAGCCTGGGCTACACCGCTGGCAGTGCTCTCATCAGGAGGAGCATCGAAAAGGATGACAGGAGACTCCACAAGGCCAACAAGGTGTTCTTGGACAGTGACAGCATGAAGAAGCAGCTCTCCACAAGGCACAGGGCAGACACAGCGCAAGACTACAGTCCCGGGCTTCTTTGAGGACCAGCCAGCCTCACCTGAGCCAGCGTTGTTGACGCCACCCCCAAAAAAGCCCCTCCTCAGGCTAAAAATCCTTTGCTTATCGGGCTGCTTCTTGGGCACGTGTCTCCCCCCTTGTCCACAGTTCAAACTAGACAGATTCTGTCTGTCTGAGGTCAAAACACCCAGACTTATGCATGTTCAAACTTCAAAGTCGATTTTCTCAGCTTCATTTTTTTCACCATATGCTCCAGCCTTACGGGTTTTTTTTATAAACTTCTACTCAGCCGATTCTTATGAACTTGGTATTATTATCTTTAGAAATAACTAAACTGCAAGCTAAAGCTATTTTTATTATGTTATTTTTGTTATGATAACACTAATATTCCATAATTGGGCATTGTTACAGCCTTCATTTTATGGCCGCCAATTAGTCTTGTGTTTTTTCTGCAGATTATTTGGTCTTAAAAATAAAAATAGCTTTAGCTTGCATGGCATATCTTTGGGAACTAACTGACACCAATTTTAAAAAATATTTTGATCGGAAAGTGTTTTAAAACCCCGTAAGAAATGGGCTAATTAGTATTTTAATTATGTCTGTAACTTTTTACCAAAGACAGATATCGGAAATCTGATTGCATTTCTGAAATCAGCAGAACAAACCACATAACCATGCCAAATATCAAGGAGATAGGCCAATAAATAAAAAAAAAGTTTAAGAAGCCACTTCCTCCCTTAATTGAACAATGAACTCCGGATTATTGTCCTAAATCTGCCGTTTTTATGCTTGGTGTTGTTAGACTGCGTTTGCACAGCGACGTTGTTTGCACTGACGCACACCGCTCGAGTAGATGATTCGGTCCCGCAAACGACCGGTTTTACAGAATTTCAGAAAAACTTAAGTCACCACCGATATTTTCCTGTAAATCTCGTGCGAGTTTGTAGCGCTCATCATGCGGTGTGAATAAATTTGGGCAAGATTTCCTACTTGCCCACAGATGCATGAACTGAGACCATTTTTTACGTAGTCAACATAGTGCTAGTGCTTTTTTTTTATTTTGGGAAGAGGTGTTGGTGCATTTATTATGGTACAATCACTTCAAAAATTGGGGAGGCTGACCAAGCTTTCCGAAGATTGTCTCTTTCCTCTCTGGCACTGCCCCAATTTGGTTTCAGTAGGCATACCTATTAGAAGGTACAAACTGCTCTAAAGCAGGTAAAAGACTGGGAAGTCAGAACGGTGCGGACTCCGTGTTTCGCAAGATGACTGGGGAAGTTCTTTTGTGAGGTATGCGGAATATGCAAACGATTTTGTAATGCCCGTCGTTTGCGTCTCTCCAGCAAAACGAATAAGATGATCTACAAAGGCACAATCACAAGCCAAGGTTTACGATAACAGTACACACTCAATTTAAACAACTTTACGTGAGATAATTCGGAAGACGAGAAAAAAAAAAAGATCTGTCTAAAGCAGATTTTGGACGTCCGAAGGCTTCTGCGGACAGCCGTTACGTAATAACCTGGCTGTGCCAAGTTTTTACGTAACAGCTGTGTCTCAGTCGCGGACGTTCGGTACACCCGGCAGCGAATCTCGAAGGCCTCCGGAGCGAAATGACGAGAACATCCCTGGACTCGTTTGTCGCTACTGCGAACGCCCGATTGCCTACAGCCAAATAACATTTAGCTTGTGATCTTTCGGGGCGACATGGCTGCTGGAAAACTCGCTGTCGCGATCACTGATTTCGCAGCACTTAGCAATGGCACCGCTTTACAGGAGCTGCCATCTCCAAAAAAAACCGGCATTTGTAACGCAAGCAAAAAATAAAAAAATAAAGCACGCTAAGAAAGCAAGGAGGAAAACGAACCGCGCTATGAAAGCCAAAACTCCGTGTCGCTTCCTATCACTAACACTGGTGACAGCTGCTAAACACACACCACTTCCCTTCAGGAGGTCTCACTCAAGCGGGTCAACACGAAACACTGATCACTTCGGCAAAACAATTATCGAGGTAGGCGAGACAGGCGGGAGCAGTGACATCGGCGGCCATGAAAGAATGGCGAAGCTTTTGTTTGCTATGGTATAAATCGAAACGGAAGTGCCCGTCTTGTAAACATTTTGTAAAAAATAATAACTTTCATTACATGGGTTATTCTTTAAACATAAAAATATGCCGCTCAAAAGGAAATTACAACATATAACAAAGGTTTAACAACCAAGATCTAAGCTGTCAATCAAACTCTTAGCCAATGAGAAGTATAGCAGCCAATTGGGGCTAAACGTCACGGAACACCAACTTCGTGGTGCGCGATTTAAAACGGACGAAATAGCCGCAAACTAAAATCAGTCTCACACAATAAATATTGCTGTAAAACATTTTTTCTCACGAAAATTTTTTTTTTTACATACTCTTTCCAATTAGGGTGTTTAAAAAAAATCTTTTTTTCTTTGCAGTTACCCTTTAAGCTTCAGTTGAGATTTCCGCGTGTCTCTGCTCTGAAGGCTGCGACAAATGGGACCTTAGCAAATAGAGCATATAAGAGCCGCTGAAGGTCTCATGCAACCATGTTTGCGATCGTTTATGCGCGCGCGCCTGGCCACGACCTCCACACAGCACCGACAAAATGAAAAAAATAATTTAAAAAAAATGAAAGAATGGCAAAAGGCGAGCCGCATGAAAGAGCTTTTGATCTATAGAATAAAATTAAGCAAGCAACAAAAAAGAAAGCTCACTAAAATCAGAGAGCAAAAAAAAGCAAAGCAAAAAAAGTAAAAACGGGCAAAGCAATAAGGGCAAAAGAAGAAGGTAAACAAAGATAAGGCGTTCAAAGTGTGATTGCACAACCGTTGTTGTCTACACACTAGACTTGACGAGGACTTTTTAGGGGCGAAGCTCCTTAGGGGCTAGCCATGTCCGTATGTCCGTCCGGCGTCCAGTGCTCATGCTCCTGCTCGTGAGCTCACATGCTCACGCGCTCGTGTAAAGCCAAAAAAATAAAAAAATGGAAAAAAAAAAGATAAAAAAAATATGTTTGCACAGTCGACAGGATTCGAACTTGTGCGGGGAGACCTAAATAGGTTTCTAGTCCATCGCCTTAACCACTCGGCCACGACTTAGGGACGAGTAGGGGCTCTGAGATGTGGTAGTAACTCAAGAGCTGGGGATGTCATGGATGAAACGTTGCATGTAGCCGCTCAACGTCTATACAGGAGAGGGCGCTGCGGTCAAATGCGCATATAATTGCGTTAAACTTTGCATGCATTGGCTCAACGTTTATAGACAAGAGGGCGCTGCGGTCAAATGATCAAATGCGTATATAACCACGTTCCATACCACACATTCTCTTTCTCACATGGATGAAAACGAACAAAAGGCTCGGCATGCTGCGGCTCAGCGTCTACGCAGACAAGCACCACCAGAGCTTCGCCCCAATCAACATCATTCAACACGTGGAGATGCGGTCAATTTTTTTGTTTTTTGCCTATTTTATTTTTGGGCTAAAGAGTCGCGCAGCGACAGCAGTGTTCGGGGAAAGAGCGCATACTACCGTTCCAACAGCGAGCACTCCCTGCCCACCCTACACGCGCGCATGCCCTTTTCATTGTTTTTGCCATCCTCCACGTTTTATTGTTTTTTTTTTAATGCGAAAGCATTAACTCTCTCATGGAGCGAGCCGACGTCATCAGCTTTGAAATCACGCCAAACGGCTCTTTTACACCGCTTCGATCCCATTGGCTAGCGCGCGTCGACAGCCAACGGCACCTTTTGCACCGCTTCAATCCCATTGGCTAGCACGCGTCAACCAGGCTCCCATTCGCCGGACATGCTCCGCCACGAGGTGGCCGGTTGTTGAAACTGATGCGCAGCGTCAGTTTCAACGACTGGCCACCTCATAGCACTGCGTGTCCGTCAGTGCCAGTCAGCACGCCAACACGTGTAGAGCAAGACTGATGTGCATGCTTTCATATTCACAACTCATAAGAAGTGCTTTGGTGTACCTCATTCTTTCTTTTTACGGTTGCCCTTCTCTTTCTTCTGACTGCTCTTTTGCTGCGTATCCCCATGCCTGTATGATGGCTTGGCGGCCTGCCAGCCCTGCAACGTGAGCTATGTGCTCGCTGCCAGCGCAATCCGATCACGGGAAAAGCGAGGGTGGCAGTGCGTCGTTTGCTATATCGAGTGTCCTCGCCGTGGGAGTTGGATACAGAAAAATAACCCTACTATACTATTACATGTGATTTTCAAGGGGGTGTTTGGACTCTTCGATATAAACAATAATTAGAATATACCCAAGTGTGATATAACTGGGCTCGACCGTAGTGCCACAGGGAACCGAGGGACACATAAAAAACGGCCGTGGCGTCACAGTACCAGGTTTCCCAGGTTGTAGTAGCAGTCCGGGTACTTGCTCCTGTGCTGGATGGCCATGCGGTAGCTGCGCTCTGCCTCGGACTGCATCCCCAGGCTTGACTGGACAATGCCCAGGTTCATCCAGGCCGCAGCAAAGTCCGGCCTGGGACGTACGTCAAGTGTTCAATGCCCACCTCACGTGCGATATTGCAGAGGTCTTTTAACACACTTCGGTTGACATTGTGTATCATCCTTGATTGAGAGTTGTATAAACTGAAATGATTTTACATGCTGGCTTGATCTGACAGTGGCTCCCGATCAGGCATGGGTTGGCACATCTCAAGATAACTCTAGTGAATTGCTCCTGAGAGAACACCTATATGCGGCAGATATCTGGGGATTTTCTCTGGAACATCAAGGAACACCTTTAGACAGGTATTCCTACATGCCCCAGGAACATCAGGGACAAGCGCCGTTGGTCCCACCTGATCTGGATGGCCCTCTCGAGGAGTTCCCTGGCCTCGGACAACTGGTCGAGATCCTTGAGGATGTTGGCCAGGTTGTTCATAGCCTGGTCATAGTCCGGGTGCAGACGCAGGGCCTCCCTATAGCCCTCAATGGCAGCGTCCCGCTGACCGCTGTCGCCGGCGTTCTTGGCAATGTTGTAGTGCACCTACGCAAGGAATGACCATTGTGAAACAAGGACCTATGGAAAAAGACCTATGGGTCAAGACCTACGGACAGGAATGTACAGACAAAGGCCTACAGACAGAGATGTACAGTCGCCATCCAATTTTTCGGATGTCAATAATTCGGACTTCGTTCGATATTTCGGGTTTAAAGGAGGAACCGTGACGTACCCGATAGAAATAGTGCAAAATCATGACAGATGTTACGAACAGCTTGAAGTCCGAAAGTTCAATGTTTTGGACAAAATCATTGCGAGCAATCGGCGGGAAACACCACCGCGGGCATTTTGGATTTTATGTTGGCTGCACATGGATTGGCTTAATTTGGCAGTGCTACTTGAGTACTGCTAAGTCCTACCGCTAAGTGATGTTGTATGCCTTTTTTCTCTAGCTGTGCGTCATTATCATCACTATTGTTGTTACTAGTATTTTGCTTTGTTTATTCACCATTGCAGTCGTGGACTTGCGCCTCTACTTCTATCTCGTCTCGGTGAATCGTGTTTTCGGACTACGCTGGCTTGGACGTCATTGCCCCATCTGTTCTTCCGCTGCCGTGATGTGCCGCTAAGAAGCACAGAAAGAACTCGACCATGACGCTAGGAAAAAAGGCAGCGGTTCTCAAGCTAATAGAAAGTAGCCGAATGCAAATGGAGGCGTAACCTGAAACAAGGCATGCAAGCGTAACCTGAAGCAAGGCACTATTTAAGGCTTTTAGAGCGCAGCTCTTAGGCGCCCGTTCCGGCTTGAGCGGCGTCGCCGTCGCCGTCGGCGTAACCGCGCGGTGCATGATGGGTAAATTTTCCCGCTAAATTTAGCGGAAAATTTTCCCCGC
The DNA here is from genome assembly GCA_037355805.1 of Ixodes ricinus. Classification (NCBI taxonomy): domain Eukaryota; kingdom Metazoa; phylum Arthropoda; class Arachnida; order Ixodida; family Ixodidae; genus Ixodes; species Ixodes ricinus. The sequence continues at coordinate 58,185 of JAZHYW010006021.1, read as the reverse complement.
AATCTAGCGGAAAATTTTCCCCGCTAAATCTAGCGGAAAATTTTCCCCGCTAAATCTAGCGGAAATTTTCCCCGCTAAATCTAGCGGAAAATTTTCTCCGCTAAATCTAGCGGGAAATTTTCCCGCTAAATTTAGCGGAAAATTTTCCCCGCTAAATTCAGCAGGGAAAATTCCCCCCCCCCCCTCCTCGAGGTCACGCGACCCCCCCCTCTCCGAGGTCACGTGACCCCCCCCCCCCCGTGCCTCCCCTCCTCCTCAAGAGCTGCGCTCTAATTCGGCGTTACAGGGAGTTGTAAACGGCTTTCACTTTTTAATCCCGCTTAGACGCAACAAAGGCAAGTTTTTGAATTTGCTGATTTTTCGGACTGCTCTATTCTTCGGGCGTTCTTTGAGTCCCTGCGAAGTCCGAAAAATTGGTCGGCGACTGTATAGACAGGAACTTGTGAACAAAGAACTATAAGCCAACAAGTATATGGGCCAAGACCTATGAACAAAGACCTATGGACCAAGCCTATGGTCCAAGGCCTATGGGCCAAGACACATGGGCCAAGACCTATAGACAAAGACCCGTGGGCCAACCTATAGACAAAGACCTATGAACAGAGACCAATGAAAAGGTATCCATGGACAGAGATCTATGAACAGAGATCCATGAACATAGACCTACGAACAGAGACCTATGGAAAAAACTTTCAGACTTTCCACTCTGGTGAAGAAGGAAGACCAGCGAAGCTGTACTATGATGGGACGACCTCAAGCACGACTTCTTGGACGACCTCAAGGGCGATGCCTAGAGGACGACGCCTAGGACGACCTCAAGGACGACCTCAAGGATGACGTCAAGGACTTCTAGGACGATCTCTAGGACGACCTCAAGGGTGACTTCTAGGACGACCTCAAGGACAATCTCTCGGACAACCTCAAGGACGACCTCGAGGACGACATTTAGGACGACGCCTAGAGAAATTCAGCCTTTCTAATCTGGTGAAAACCAGAGTAGAAAGGCTGGAAAGGTTGCCGCCATCTCTGAGTGAGGCCGGCAAGCCGGTTGTCTGTTTGCCGCCGTCGCTCATAGATGGCGGTAGCTGTCCACCAGAGTTTTGTGTCGACAATTCTTTGCGGGGGACACGATCCTCGGGAAACTAGCCCTTAACAGTAGGGATGTGCGAATAGTGAATTTTCAGTTCGAAGCGAATACGAAGCGAATAATTGATTTCGACGAATAGTTTCGAATCGAAGCGAATATTTTCGAAGCGAATATTTTGCATTTGCTGATTTAAAAGTGAAAAAATTTACAAAACAGAACTTGAATAATTTGCACATCGATATGGCTTAGCTAGCCGTGTCGTCTTCAACATGTTTTCTAGGCTACCGGAAAAACAGTCGGGAACAGATTCAAAGGAGCAAACTTTCCCCCAAGTTTATTGACGCCTGTGCATCACGTCGTGAGCTTTATTCTATATTGCTGTGGATAAACACCAACTGCTCCACGTGCTCTGGGAGAAGGAGCTCCCTCCTGCTTGTGACAACGTTCCCCGACGTTGAGAAGAGCCTTTCGCTCGATACCTGTGTCGCCGGAATCGAGAGGTAAAGCTGGGCAACCTTTGCCAGCAGGGGGTACTTGTCCTTCCCCAAATTCCTCCACCAGAGGTAGGGGTTCTCCGATCGGGGCCTTACAGGTGAGTAAAGGTACTCCTCTACCTCTTCTGATGGTCGTCGGGAGCAGATGCTCGAGGTGCTGGTGGATGCCAGGGCCCCAAAAACGTCCCACACATCACTGCTGGCACTGGCAGGTGGTGCAGTTGTGCCTTGGGTCTGTTCAGAGTTCTCCTCCGGGGGAAGGGTCTTCTCTACAGCTGCACATAGATGGCTCTTTGCCCATTGCTTTTCACTTGGCACAGTGTAGCACACCGCCTTGAACCGGGGGTCCAGCAGAGTGCTCAGCGCATGAGCACTTTGGAATTTAATGTCCACAAATCGGGACTTGACGTTTCGAAGCAAGTTCCCTGCAAAGACTGACTCCTCTCCACCGCTGTGTGACTGTTGCGTCAGCAGGACCAGCATACAGTGCACTAGTGGCACCACTTGTGAGAGAGTGGGGTGCTTCTCAGAGCACGACTCTCGTGTCGCCTCCTCAACGCACTTGAGGACTGACGTCACTGATGCCATGAGGCGCCACTCGCTTGAGGTCAGGTTGTCAAAAGTGTCCCGTTCAGACAAGTCCAAGGAAATAGCTGGACGCAGCTTGAGGAGACGGGACATCATGTCGTACTCGCTGTTCCACCGTGTGGCAACATCTTGGATGACCTCAAGGGGTTCCAATCCCATAGAAATTTGAATTTCTTTCAGGCGGCTTCTTGCCACGGAGCTTCGCTTGTAGTGCCCTACAACTGCTCGGGCTTTGGCACAGAGCTCGTCGAAGTCCGGCGTTTCCTTCTTGGCGTTCTGTATACACAGCTGCAGTGTGTGCACAAAACATTGCAAACTGCTCCATGTCGTTCGCGATACCGCACTCAAAAAGTTCCTCGCGTTGTCGGTAACAATAAAGACTGGAATGTCTTGTGGCAGTCCCCATTCTGTGGCCAGATCAAGCAGGAGGCTCTTCAGGTTTTCAGAAGTGTGGCCCTCGGGCATATGCCTGCACGCCAGGTTGTAGCTGCGGGGCTGGAAGTGTGCATCGAGTAAGTGGCACGTCATCGAAACGTAACTGTCCCCCGTCCTCGACGTCCACCCGTCTGTCGTTAGGGAGTAGCATGGAGATCCGTTCTCAAAATGGTCGCGCAACTCGCCTTTGATGCGCTCTTTCTCTTTGGCACAAAGCTCTGGCACCACACCTCGGGAGAAGGTTGTCCTCGAAGGAACCTGGTACTCGGGCACGGCGACGTTCATCAACGCCAAGAACCCCGGCTCCTCGACGATCGAGTACGAGTGTAGGCCTGTGGCAAGGAACAGCGCCGTTTTCTTTGTCAGCGTTTTCGCTCGCTGGCTGTCTTTCTTCAGCTTTGGCTTGAAGGGTACGGGAGTCGCAACCCCGCCGTCAGACTTCTTAGCTTCTGTTTTCTTCGCACTTTCAGAAGCACGCATCTTCTCAAACTCTTTAAACGGTCCGGGATGACGCTTCAGGTGATTTACCAGAGTCGTAGTTGTACCCGTTGGCGTCTTGAGGCACATCTTGCACGTGTGACATTTAGCACTGTTGGGTCCTCGATCAAAAAACTCCCAGATCGCGCTGCGGCACATCGCCCGTTGAGTTTGGTGACTTGGGTCGTCCATGACTTGTCCGGGAACGCACGGACCAGCTGCATTCACAGCTCGCTTAAAGCGAAAGTGATAGAAGTAGCGAACGCGAGAAGAACAAGCAAAAGCAGAACCAAGGAGAACAAGGAAATGGTCAACGATGGCTGGTATGGTCAGGTATGGTGGCTAGAATGGTGGGAATCATACATGCATACGTGTGGATACACGCCACAGTTGGAGTCACGGCAGTCACGGGTTGTAGCCCGCGCCACCTAGAAATCTACACCGATATCGTTGTCATATTTGAAAATTATGACTGTTTAGCATATTTGAAGACTTGACCGCGATTTCGACTTTTGAATGACACTTCAAAACCGTGTCAGACTTAATTCCAAGAAAACAATTACGGTATTCGAGAGGTATCGTAACTATCGAAATGAGGATATGTTCAAATTGGAGAAACTATCGGTATCGCCATCATTGTTTTCTACGCGGGGCGGCAACGGCGTACGCATCAGACGTGCAGCACGTGGGAAATTAGTTTAAGTGCATGCTCGGAGGCAAGAAAAGGACAAAAATAAGCCAGGAGCTAGCTCTGGCAATCGTAGCACACGGTCACACAGTTTTTGACGTGAATGTCATCTTTTGCGGCTGTCAAGAACACAGTTGAAGCTAAAACGAAACTAGTTCCCTCCGCCATCTTCGCTCGTTTGGTGGCTCGCCGGCTAGCCGGGATCGCTTTAGCGGCAGCTCGGACGCCTAAACCTATTCCTTCCCGGAATGTTTGCTGCCACGATTCTTTCTGGACGCCTGCCCCTGCATTCCGAAACAGTAAGTGCCTCGCAAACGATGGTCGGCGGCAGCGGTCCCGCGGATAGGCGCCATTTTACCTCCGTTGGGGAAGTCCGTTCAGTTGAACTGAGGTGTCAAGCGGCTCGATGACAGTTGGAGCCGCCGTTTAACTCCGGCCGATCGCGATTGAGTCAACTGTCGTTGACTCAATGGCAGTTGAGAGCGCTCGTGTAACTACGGTATTAGCTTACCTCTTTTCGAATAAGGTCGTGGTTTGCACCGTGTTCAAACTTCGAAATACTTCGAAAATATTCGAAGTTTCCGAATATTACTATTCGATTCCAAGTCCGAATCGAATACCGTATTTACTCGCAGAATGAACGCACTTTTTTTTTCGAAAAATCGAGGCAAAGTTGAGGGTGCGTTCATTACGCGAGGTAAAATTTTTGCGTCCGTATTTACTCGCATAATGAACGGACCTTTTATCCCGCAAAAATCGACGTAACTTGTTATCTCTTTGCGCGCAGCGACCCCAAAGCCAAACTGCGATGCGCAAAAAAAAAAAGACCCTCTCCATGTTTTTTTTTCTTACTTCCGTGCTTCTTTTTTTTTCCCCGCCTTTCGCAAGTTGTTTTGTTTGCTCACGCTGCCCGTGCTTGTCACGATCCTCGCTGCACCAGGATAGAAAAGTGTTTATTTCGAGGGCTTCTCGCTTCTCTTTTCAAAGTGCGAGGAGGAGGCGAGGGCAGGATTTTCATTACGTGCGCTTTTCTTGGGCGAGGGCTTCTCTGCTTCTGTTTCTTATCTCCTTGTGCTGCGGCTGCATCCCTAAAACCAAACTGCGTCGTGCGAAAAAAAAAAGCTCCTTTTTTTTTTGCTGTTTTTCGCATAGCTGTTCTTGCTTTGCTTAGGCAAGGGCTTCACCGCTTCTCTTCCTATCCAAACTGCGCTGTGCAAAAAGAAAGGCTCCTTTTTTTTGCCGCCTTTCGCAAGCTGTTTTGTTTCGCTTGCTGAGGCTAGGGCTTCTCCGCTTCTCTTTCTTAAAGGGGCCCTGCAATCATAATTAAGCGTCTACCTTTTTGCGGTTTCCACGTCTCTTGGGGTTCGGGCAAGCCAGCGGGCACGGAGAGAGTCACTAAATATCAGTGCGTCATATTTTAACCGGACGACGCGGAAACCTCCTCCACCGACGGGGGCGACCCGCGGTACCGAAAGCGCGCGTAATGTGACGTCTTAGGTCCTGGGCTTACTACTGGTCAGAGGCTCTAAAAGCTTCTTTTTAGTCGAAATACAAAATATAAGTGGCGCGAACCGTTTCAATTATTTATAAAAGTAGTTTTTGTTCAGTATTTGAGATCAGAAAAGAAACAAATGCAGTTTATAAAGTACGGAAACAAGAAATGATCCGTCGACATACCCGCCACCGATCGGTGGAAAAGGCGGCGCCTACTAGAAAGGAGTAGTGGGATCAGGCGCCGACACGGAAAGGTCCCAGATGTACGCGGCGGCGCTGCGGCCGTAGGGACCGAAGGACCCGGCCGGCTCTGAGCGTTCCCAAGGCCTTCGGTGAGCAGCTTTGTCTTGCGGTTTGGCCGTTTCGTGGTATGGCAGCGCGAAGTGGCTCCCATTCTGAACTGATCTTTACCCCGTGTTTGCTGTCGTTTGTGGCCAATGAAGTGTCATGCCGAATTTGTGTTTAATCGCGCAGCAAATGCAATGAGAGCCGCTCTAGCTGCCTGCTACATACAGCCTATCCAGAACACGCTTTAGTGGCGCCCTCTCGCGCCGTCGACACGGAGTACGGCAGCCGTGAGCGCTCGCTCAGCTCACCACCCTCGTCTAGTTCACGGCCACTCAAGCAACCAAGGACGTCATGAAGGAGGTTATTTTTTGCTTGTTTTTGTAATTTTAATTTGCCTATAACTTCTAAAATAAATCGAAATTCGAGAAAAGAAAAGTGTCATTAAGTTACTACGTTCAGTGCGCTCAGGTTTGGTGCAAATTAAAAATTAGTAAAAAGCCATTGCAGGGCCCCTTTAGAGGGATACTACAACGAAATTTCGGCGCTCATTTTTTGGTCTATATGTGTTCAAAAGAGCAGTATCACATGGAACATACCAATATCTTGTTAAAAAAGTCTCGAAAAGGAATTTTAAAACGAATTAAACGATTAGCAAAGAGCACCTGGTGGATGTCGCTAACGCCTCGTTTGTAATGCTCGTCTAGGAACCTTGACAGCTAGTGACGGAGGTCGTCTCGCCTCCGGCCACGACGAAAGAAGGGAGAAGGAGGAACTCCCCTCTTCCCGAGAATCCCTTTTGTGTGTCGCAGAAGTCGCTATTGTCCCCCTACAAGATTATAGAAGATTAACCCGTCACTCAAAATTCGCACAAAAGCAGCCGCTTCGGTGGCTGGAACGACTAGGCCATCCTCTCGACGTCAGCCTCGCCGTAGCTTTGGTCGTCTTGAGACGACCTACGTCACGATTGCGTTGGATGTCACGTGCTCTAAGCTGGGCCTTCTCCGAGCGCTTGCCAGAGTGGACCGTTTATAACGAAAAATACAGCCACCAGGATCAAAATACAAACGTGCGATTGTCATTTACGGATATTGTGGATCATATTCAACCTATTTTTGAACACGACGGGAATATTTCAAATTTCGTTGAAGTATCCCTTTAAAGGACACATGAAAAGGAAAAAAAAACTTTTTTTTTAAACAGCCGGGTTGGGAAAAGGAAGTCATAAAACGAATTTACAACGAAAAATAAATTTTTTAGAGCTATATTTACGGCGCTATACGAATTTGTAGTTGGCGGCCACGGGCGCCGCGGAAAAGTGGCCCATATTTATCACGTGACTGGCCCTATTTGTCACGTGGTACTTGCGCTCTTTCGGAAGCTTTCTATGGTCTCGAAAAGTTACTTATTCATCTTCGTTTGAAGTGCAACAAAAAACAAAGATTAATAAGTAACTTTTGGAGCGCAAATGAAGCTTTTGAAAAAGCGCAAGCAGACGTGATAGACCTGTGCGCCGGTCAGATGACGGCGGCGGCGCCCCGAATCAGACGAACTTGTGTGGCGGCGGCGACGGCGGCGTGGAGAAACGCGTTGAAGTGGTGGCGCAAAACGCTCAAGCGTGCGGCGGCGGCGACGCACAGGTCTGCCACGTGACCAGCGGCGGCTCCCGCGGGCGCCAGCTACAAATTCGTTTTGTCGCCGTAAATATAGCTCTACAAAATTTTCTTTCTTCTTTTGTAATTTCGTTTTTATAACATATTTTTTTCCATCTAGGCTATTTAAAAAAACATGTTTTTTTCTTTGCATGTGTCCTTTAACTTTTTGCGTATGGAGTGCAACCCAAAAATCCAAACTGCGCTGTGCAAAAAAAAAAAATCTTTTATGCTTCTTTTTGCTTTCGTTGGATCTTTTTTATTTTTTTAATGCCTTTTACAAGGCGTTTTGTTCGCCCACGCTGCCCATGCATTCGCGACCTCGCTGCACCAGGATAGAAAAGTGCATCTCATTTCGCAGCTGGGAGGTGAGGGGGTCAAAAGTTTGACGTCCAGTTGGGGGTGCGTTTATGACATGCCAGTGAAAAAAAAAAGCTCGAAATTTTGAGAGCCGACTTGGGGGTGCGTCTCCTATTACGCGAGTGCGTCTCATTGTGCGAGTAAATACGGTATGGCATTATTCCCCTCGATATTCGAAGCTTTCAAATATTTGCACAACCCTACTGCAGAGCTCCGCTGGTAAAAGAACCATGAACAAAAACCTAAGGTCAAAGACCCATGTGGGAGAAGCATGCCTGCTTTCTTGCAGAGGGTTGGTGTGATGTCAGAACGACGCCAAGCTCTGATTGACTTTGATTGAAAGTGATAGTGGGTAGACCTTAAGGCAACTAGCATTGAGGCTCCACCCACTACCCTTTCAATCAAAGCCAATCAGAGCTCGGCGTCATTCTGATGTCACCGCAACCCCTGTGCAAGAAGCAAGACGAACTTTGTGCTCCGGATAGACAAAGACCTACTGAACAAAGACCTATGGACAGAGACCTATGGACAAAAACCTATAAGCAAAGACTATTTATTTATTTATTTATTATACACACCCTCAAGCACCAAAGCATTGAAGAAGGGGAGTGGAAAGAAAACATAAAAACAACAAAAGACAAAAAGAGAAAGGCAGCAAAGTATACAAATGCTAAATATTCCACAGTAATTTGAAAGAAGAAAAAATGACGCCTTCCACGAACACACTAAAATAGAGCAAGAAAATCAGTCAGAGGCGTCACACAAAAACGTGAGAAAATATCTCCGAAATAGCGTAATATTCAGATATAGATGCACATCCGCGGCAAGGTGGTTCCATTTGTTTGACGTATACGGAATGCACGGAAAAGAAAGTGTTGCATTTGGCAACAAGTTAGTCCAATTTTATGCTGATTATTGACACAAAAAGAGTGATAATTAGGCAATGTAATGAAATGGTCTCGTAAAGATGGATGATGATAAACTTTATATAATAGCCAAAGACGAAAAGTGTTCCTACGTATTGACAAAAAGGGTAAGGACAGACTAGATTTCATCACTGTAATGCTGGCTGTTTGATTATAACTCGAAAAATTGAAACAAATGGAGTTATTTTGAACTTGTTCAAGAACCCTATGCAGGATGGCATGGTTAGAATCCCAAATTGAGGCTACATACTTTGATTTGGAGCATGGACAATGACCTAAATATCTAAAACCATTCTTATGTACCCCACCTGTCAACAATTTTGTTATCTAGCTATCATTCCGACTTTTCTAAAGTCACAAAAGAACATAAATATCTCCACTTTTTTATTTTATTTTAACAAGTCTTCCAGGATATGCACAACTTGTGCTAGGGATCTGTGTAGAAGCATGCCTCCAAAGCGTTAATAACTCATGCACAGAAATTCTCCATGCAGGGAACAAGCAGTTCCTCAGCACGGGTCCTTTGCCTACAGAAAAGGGCCACACATCTCCTCACCTTTGCATTGAGAGGGCACACCTTCAGGCCTGAGCGATACAGGTCGACTTCACCCTCCAGTCGTGACTCCTCTGAAACAACATTTGTGCACATTTTGCTTGCAAACACAACCATTATAAGAACATTTTACTTTCTGTTGTGTCACAGTTCCAAAGACCAAAACTGCTTTTTTCACTGAATCACTGTTTAGTAGTTCTTTCACACTTTCCAGAACGGTGCTGGTTGCAGTTTCCTCACACAATATGTTGTAGCTAGATAACTGGGTGCCCCTGGCACCTTTTGCCCGTTTGGCACGTGGTCATCCCAGAGCCGTGTATAGATAGAGTTTGGACAATGGGAGGCGTGGGCAGAGCCAGGGCGTGCACCAGACGCAGGAAGAGGGATTGACATGCTCTCTTGGCCAACCAGAAGCGGAAAAGAATCCCCTACTGATGGCAGCGAGAAACAGTTCTAAAGGTATATGGTTTTAATAAGTGCGTAAGAGTTCAATGTAGAAACCCTTCATGGTTGAAAATAGGGTGCATATGGTGTATCGATTATGAACATGCAGAAAACTTTAAGAAATCGAAATGTGCCGCTAAACTCTGTTTTGCTCGATTGCTCGAATAGGGTGTGACCGCCAAACGGCAAATTTCCGGCCCTGGCGCCTGGCGTACGGGGTTATGTTGATCATTCCTAGTCGCACTCTTCCACCATGATTTTGGATGACCGTGGTTGAAACATCACATGCACCATATTTTCAATCACCGAGAGTTACTTCGACACACTTATTAAGTATTGGTTTTCGCACCACCGCCAGGGTATTATTTCCGGCTTCTGGTTGGCCACACTGAATTTGTGAGGGATGCCCTGGAACACGCCCAGCACGCTTTCAGCCAATGGCGTCTCCTCATTTGCGCCTTGTACTTCCCAAGGAATGGCCAAACTCTCTGCATATACGACCTGGGTCACCCGAGCCACTGCACTCATTCACCAGCAAACAGAAGTTATATGAGATGTGACCTATATTTATTAAAATATAGATAGAAAGATACAGTTATTTAATTAAAAAGCTGCAGAGCAATTACTTTTCTGCCACACTACAACAGTGACAAATTGGAGACTGTACTTAGGATCCCCGTGCCTAAATATCTTTTTCAATACCGCATCAAGCAACACTGGGCGAGAAGCCTAAGACCGAAGCCAAGCATCCACCGAGCAATGACTGGATCAAAGCATATAACACTCAAGCCCAATACCAGCCCAAATGCACAAGTAAAATATGGTAGCCTCTAGATGGCACATACTTTTAAAAAGGATTTGTTAGCTAAAATTGTACTACAAAATGATTGATACACTTCCACAAGCAAGTTGGTCTTATTTAACATTTGAGTGGGCTACTGTTGTCTTATGATTTTTTTATCATAAGCACACACCATTACATTTCAATTCAACGTAATCTCTTACAATAAAAATTGAGGCAACCAGTTTGAGTTACAGGTACTAGCAATCCTCAAGTCTAGGTACACAGTATGCTCACTCTACATTGAACTTTTCTTGAAGTAGTTGGCCACTAAAGTGAAACTTTAAGTGCGGTACAACTAGTGCACACTATGCAAACTGTCACAACTCGCCACATATTTCTATAGCCGAGTATTCACAAAGGGTCAACATGTCAATGAGCAGAATGTTTTATTTCACGCAATCATGTGCAAGAAGCGACTTACCTGTATCGATCTGCAGATGAAAACAACCAGTAGGGCCACCAATGACAGTTGTAGAATCTGCAGCCAACAAACACATACCGTATTTACCGCACAATGAACGCACCCCCAAGTCGGCTCTCAAAATTTCGACTTTTTTTCACTCGCGTATTAAATGCACCCCAACTGGGACGTCAAAATTTTGACCCCTCCCCCCACGCGCGAAATGAACGCACTTTTCTATCCTGGTGCAGCGAGGTCGCAAATGCATGGGCAGCGGGGGAACAAAACGCCTTGCAAAAGGCGTTAAAAAATAAAAAAAGATCCAACGGAAGCAAGAAGCAAAAAAAACATGAAGAGGAGCTTTTTTTTTTTTTTTTTTTGCACAGCGCAGTCTGGACTTTGGGTTGCGCGCCGCGCTCAAGGAGATAAGAAAGAGAAGCGGAGAAGCCCTCGCCTAAGCAAAGCGCGCATAATGAAGGCATCCTGCCCTCGCCTCCTCCTCGCACTTTGGAAAGAGAAGCGAGAAGCCCTCGAAATGAACGCACTTTTCTATCCTGGTGCAGGGAGGTCGCGAATGCATGGGCGTGGGCAAACAAAACAGCTTGCAAAAGGCGGCAAAAAAAAACAAAAAAACACAGGGAACCAAGAGAAAAGAAAAAAACATAAAGAGGAGCTTTTTCTTTTTTTTTGCACAGCGCAGTTTGGTTTTGGGGTCGCGCGCTCGCGCGCAAGGAGATAAGAAAGAAAAGCGGAGAAGCCCTCGCCTAAGCAAAGCGCACATAATGAAGGCATCCTGCCCTCGCCTCCTCCGCACTTTGGAAAGAGAAGCGAGAAGCCCTCGAAATGAACACACTTTTCTATCCTGGTGCAGCGAGGTCGTGAATGCATGGATGCAGCAGTGGGCAAACAAAACAACTTGCAAAAGGTGGAAAAAAAAAAAAGACCACGGAAGCAAGAAAACAAAAACATGGAGAGGAGCATTTTTTTTTTTGCGCATCGCAGTTTGGTTTTGAGTCGCGCGCCAAGCGCAAAGAGATAAGAGGTTACCTCGATTTTTCGGGATAAAAGGTCCGTTCATTATGCGAGTAAATACGGACGCAAAAATTTTACTTCGCGTAATGAACGCCGCCCCCCCCCCCACTTTGCATCGATTTTTTGGAAAAAAAGTGTGTTCATTCTGCGAGTAAATACGGTAGTTAAACTTCAGGATTACGCGGGTCATTTCACGGACTGGGAGATGCAGTGAAATAACTTCCACAACTGTGTTCCAGAGCCCACTCTCGTTTGTTGAATGTTTCCGGATTGGCCAGAATATGTAAGGTGTCCAGCTAATGACCTTGCCTGCACAGGCTGTTCTAGACTTCCCAAGCAGTCTCCGCCAAAAGTTTGTACAATTAATCTAGACGGAAAGGTCCATTGTCTTCCCGTATATTTCGGCAGTCTATGAACGGGCAGTGCACACCCTCCGTTTCAACTATAATGCTTGGAACGCGTCTAAGACTGGTGTGTTTAGTGTCCTATCCTGCCCATACATGAAAAGTGGTCCCAAAGTAGCGACACATGACGTCATAGAAACCGGAGTGTCATGCTGTCGCATGTCGCGATCCATGCGGTTGGTCATAGATGTGCTGGCAAAAAGCATGAGCGAACGCGAGTGTCGCTGTCGTCATAGCATCTGAACTTCTGACTGCCGAAACTTCCATGGACTGTCACACTAGAGAGCAACCTGCAGCAGAACAGGTGTCTGCTACATCCACCATCGCTGCTGGAACACCGCCAAGACCGCGACCGGCAACAGCATGACACTTTTATGACGTCACCAAGCAGAAACCGAGGAACCACTTCTTTGAACGCGGTAAACACACCAGTCCGAGACGCGTTCCAGGCACAATAGTTTCGACGTATCTTGGCGAATGGCGAAAGCCACAGCCTTCACCGAGCCAAAAGGAACGTCGAAGCGAGGCACGTGCGTGACGACGCATTTGTCAGAGTGCTCCTTCCTGCAGAGAGCCATCGCGTGCTTTGTTACATGACTCTGACTGGCTCGTAGGGACTGCGGCACTTGCGCTTCACCAGTTTGTGCCAAAACAGAATGCAGAGGCACGCATAAGTGGTCGTGGAGGGCGCAAATTTCTGGCATTGGGACCACAAATGAGGACACAGTGAACACTCCAGTAGGAAATGCAATCCAGGAACTCGAAATGGGGGCAGCCCTGGCGTCCCGCCAAGAATGGCGTGACAAAGGAAGAATCTTCCTGTCGTCTGCTCCCACTGGTGTGTTCACTGTGTCCTTGTTTGTGGTCCCGTACGCCGTGTCCCTCATTTGTGATCTCGTTCGCTGTGCCCTCATTTGTAGTCTCGTTCACTGTTTCCTCATTTGTGGTCCCTCAATTTTCGTCTGATGTCATAAAAGTGTCATATTGCCTGCCATGATCCGGAAGATGGCATAGAAGCAGAAGTGTATGTGGTAGATGCCTGTTCTGCTGTAGGTTGCTCCCCAGCTTTATAATCCACGAAAACTTCAGCAGGCCAGAGCTGAGATGCCACGACGACAGCGACACTTGCGTTCTCTCGTCTTCTTTTGTCAGATCTTCTATGACCAACCGCCGGGATCGCGACGTACAACAACACGACACGCCAGCTTCTACGATGTATAATGTGTTGCCACTTTGAGACCACTTTCGTTGCATGGGCAGTTTGGGGGACACTAAACGCACCGCTCGAAGATGTGTTCTGCTAGCACCGTAACGAACCAGAGGGAAGCTCCCACCTTTGAATGACGCGGTGCCCACGCTGCGAGGTGTGGCCGCCCCGACCACCACGAGGGCGCAGAAGCCGAGGCTGGGCAAGTAGAGCACCCTCTCAGCCACCACAAAGCCCACGCGGAAGAAGAGGTTGGAGGCCGGCAGGAAGGGAACCACCATCAGGGCCAGGCACATGCACAGCAGCCTGCACCGATGCGTGACGAAGGCTCACTCCCTCCCTTGTCCAGATTTCAAGCAACGCTTTTACAGCAAAGCTGTTAAGTGCTAGTTACCCCAGAGTTTCGTGTCCTGTCACCAAATAAACGTCGACACCAAACTCTGGACAGCTACCGCCATCTATAAGCGATGGCGGCAACCACACAACTGGCTTGCTTCGGTTGTCTGGCTGCCGCCGTCATTCATAGATGGTGGTAACCTTTCCAGCCTTTCCACTGTGGTTTTCACCAGAGTGGAAAGGCTGAATTTCTCTAGGGGTCGTCCTCGAGGTCGTCCTATGAGTCGTCCTAGACGTCGTCCTTGAGGTCGTCCCTAGACGTCGTCCCTGAAGTCGTCCTAGGCGTCGTCCTTGAAATCGTCCTAGACGCCGTCCCTGAGGTCGTCCTCTAGGCGCCGTCCTTGAGGTCGTCCCACCATAGTACAGCTTCGCTGGTCTTCCTTCTTCACCAAAGTGGAAAGGCTGAAAGTTTTTTTCTAATCTTTTTTACGGCGATCGCCATTAGAGGGGCTTTCCGGCAGTATTCGTGGCAGCATTGTGATAGGTAGAAATCTCCACGACGTTGTGGCTGACCAACTGCAACGACAGATTTGTTGAGCATACGAGAATTTAGACTTGCCTCAATCATCCTGATAAACCCAAGAAGCACAAAATCTGTCGTGCGTGCATTATGCGTGCGCAATAATTTTTAGTCTTAGTTGCGAGGAGCTCTAGGTGGTTTCGGATTTGCTGCACGCAAGGCACTCTTCTGATCGGCGGGTTCATTGGAATGTTCAAGACAGGTTTAAATTTCTTCGGGAGTAGAGTGTATTGAGTAGAGTAGAGTGTATTGTTTACGTAGGAATAAGGTGGCCTTTTTGAAGTACGTGTCGACGTGGTGTAGTGATGTGGATTGTTAGTTCGATGCTTTTCCTTTTATTAAATAATAAGTCGAAGTCCAGCACTTCTCCCGTCTGCACCTTCCTCGTCTTTGCTATGTGCGTTGTTTCCAGTTGTATCATGAACCAACTAGCCTGCGTTGCCACTTTGATGTTTTTGATGAGAAGCTTTCCATGGGTTCAGCTTTTTTAATGGGGTGATCCTTGAATTTTTAGTGCTCTTGGAATGTAAGGAGCCCCTTGTTGTAACTGTAGTAATCGCAAGGGAAGCGGTTTATTGCACCCTTTACTCTATCAATGTACTTTTGTCCGAAGTACCGACGTCGGACGCCCGATGCGCCATCCCTTGGCACTCTATGATTCACCCCGTTATGTCGCGAGTACACAAGAGAAGCTACGCTTTGCCTGTAAATAAGCTGCGTGCTCTGACGGTCGTCAATGGATGCTGGACTAAGTATCACTCGCCTCCGACAGTCGCCTGCGGTCTACGCTCCGTTTTACTTTAAGTCCGATCGCAGCTGACCAGCAGTGGCAAAAGCGCATCGCCACGGCACTCATTGTCGTTTCACGCTTTCCTATCACCAACTAAACCAATCACGCACAATGAAGGCGCCGTGATCCTGCACTTTTTTCAATGCAATTGGTAGCAAACCCACAATGAAAACAAGCGTCGTGACGATGCACTCGTTGCACTGCTTGATTGGCTCCCACGGATCGTAAGCGTCGGCTGTGATCGGATTTAAGTACAAGTATGTTGGACTAAGCGCGACTCGCTGCCTGACGATTGCCTGCAAACTGAGTACAACGGACTAAAAATAGTATAACTCGCCAGTGACGGTCGCTTGAGGGCTAAGTATGCTGGACTAAGTATAACTTGCCTTCGACGGTTGCCTGCGGACTAAGTACCCTCTACTAAGTAGGAATCACTGCCAACAGTCGCCTGCGGACTAAGTGTACTGTAGAACTTAACGCCGCCGGTCGCCTGTGGGCTAGGTACTCTGGACTGAGCATGACTTGCTGCCCACGGTCCCTGGCGGACTAAATATGCTGAAGTAAGTATGGAAAGTCGCGTGTTATCGCAGGCGACCGTCGACAGCATGTCGTACTTAGTTCAGTTGCTTACCCTCTTGTTCCTCTCCCACTTGTGGTGCCGAACAAAGAAGTCGAACTGAGCATCCCATGGACGAGTACTTCGATTCCCGCTGAGCTTCTTGGTGAATCTCTCTGGTTTTGATTGTGTGTTCCTATATAGTTATGATCATGTATGAATTGGTATGACTAATTTGGCCTACAATATGGTTTGGTTGTTTATGCGTTGCCTGCTACGGGCTATGCGTCCCTTGCGTTGCCTTCGCCTGCGTGTAGTGTTTTTTGTCACACTCGGGTGTTACGCTTTTCCAAAATTCCAGCCCATGAGCACATTCTCTGTTAAAGAGAAAAATGAATGGAAAATTGCTAGGCAATTTTGTTGAATACGTGAAGCGCTCTAGCATCCCAAGCGTTTCGCGATATCTGCACCTCGTGGCTGCAGCAATATGCAATCGATGTCACGTAATGTAAATTTTTCGCTAAATTTGGCGGGGAAGCTGAATCGGCGTATAGGTCATGTTACATCAGGTCACGTGACGTCAATTTCCCAGCTAAATTTAGCGGGGAAAATGAATTTATGTGTAGGTCATGTTACGTCAGTTTCCTCACTAAATCTAGCGGGGAAACTTAATTTGTGTATAGGTTACGTGACACAGAGCCATGTGACGTCATTTTCCCGCTAGATTTAGTGGGGAAACTGAATGGTGTTGAGGTCACGCGACATCAATTTTTCCGCTAAATCTAGCAGGGAAATCGAATTGGCATTGAGGTCACGTGAAGTCGATTTCCTTGCTAAATCTATTGGGGAAACTTAATTTGTGCATAGGTTACGTGACACGAAGTCACGAGACGTCATTTTTCCCGCTAAATTTAGCGCGGAAACTGAATTAGTGTTAAGGTCACATGACGTGGAATTTTCCCGCTAAATCTAGCGAAGAAATTTAATCTGGCTTCACAAAATCTTGGGGTGACTATAGCCACGCGATATGAAGTCATGTGACATCATTTTCCCCGCTAAATTTAGTGGGGAAATTGAACTGGCGTTGAGGTCATGTGACGTCAATTTTGCGCTAAATCTAGCTGGGAAACTGAATTTGTGCAGCGGTCACGTGACACAAAGTCATGTAACGTCATTTTTGCTGCTAAATTTAGCAGGGAAACTGAATTGGTGTTGAGGTCACGTGATGTCCATTTTCCCGCTAAATCTAGTGGAAAAGCTTAATCCAACTTTATTAATCCGGCTTCACGAAATTCAGAACTAGCAAAAGAATGTTTCACGTTAAAAAAATGACCAAGGCATGCAGAAAATAATGGTTAGAAGTACAACAGTGACAATGTTTGTTCATGGCTTTCGCTCAATTTATTTGGGTCGGACCTTGTCCTTCCCTAGGACGGCCAAAATCAAATTTGGGGTTTTACGTACAAACCAACGACGGGCATCTGGCACGCCCCAGCGGAGGACTGAGGATTAATTTGACCACCTGGGGATCTTCTGACGTGCAACCGAAAGCTCGGTTACACGGCGCCTTCTCCGCAATCAGCCTCCGTCAGATTGCGGGCACCTCGGCCGGGATTCGAACCCGCCACATGGGGATCCGTAGGCCAGCGCCTCCGCCTCGGAGCCACCGAGGCGCTACCCTAGACGGCATCAAATCATGTGCCCGGCATGCAACCCAAGTAGTTTGTTTATTTATTTATTTTGTTTCAAAATACTATCAGTCCCTTGTGGGACTATGATAGGAGGGGCCTAATAGAATCCGTGGCAGTATACAAAGGAAAAAAACGTGTTA
The DNA here is from genome assembly GCA_037355805.1 of Ixodes ricinus. NCBI lineage: Eukaryota > Metazoa > Arthropoda > Arachnida > Ixodida > Ixodidae > Ixodes > Ixodes ricinus. Next base: position 40,722 of record JAZHYW010006021.1, on the reverse strand, counting down.
AAATGATAAATCACAGTAAAAATAATAATGAGACATTTGCACGAAGCAAAGGTTACAGCAAGCGAATATTGCTCGCCAACAGAAGAAACTACTTACAAAAGGTAGACACAAATGATGACCGTCATTAACAATCATCATTGACCCTTCAACCAAAAGATGGTGGGCGCGCCCGCATGCCTGGCAGTGCCATCGGGCGGCACCTGTCTCGCAGCTGGAGCAGAACATCCCGCTATTACATTGATAGTTACAGTGATAGCTGGAATGGTACCCATCTCGACTTAGACTCGGGCAGGAACACTGATTCATAGTCTGCAGTGTGTTTCTTTCCAACATACTTCAGTGACCCTGAGGCTCTGTTGCATGAGAACGACTAAATAAAGAGTGGATATTCATAAAAGAGTCAGTTACTATGTGCAATAAAAGCTATTGCTGTCAATTTTTCGAACATTGGAGCAAAAAGCTGCAGATTTTTCGTAACACTGGAAAGTGCCCATAGTTTCTTTCGCTAAACGTGCGAGCAAAGCCGAAGCTACAACCATGAGCCTCGTTGCCCCGGATGACGCTTGCACTGTACGAGCATGCGTGGTAGGCAGGCCGAAAGTACGGGGCTTGCTGATGTGGCTTCTGCTGCGCTCAAACCTAAACAGAAACGGAGTACGGTCCTCTCCTATACGATATATTCTACGATAAAAACCGTAGCCTCTAGCAAAAGCCGCAGAGAGAGAAGCGAGCACAGCTTACCTGCGTAGCCTCGCATCTCTGCCGAGGAGCGCCTGGTGGGCGAGGAGCGCCCCCGCGACCCAGAGGGCGGCGACTCCGAGCAACCTCAGGTCCCCGGCCGACCGGATGAGGGCGAGGCAGCCCATAGACCAGTCGAAGCACAGCCACTCCGGGCACAGCAGCAGCCACACGTTGAGGGCATACACGTGCTGGTAGTTGGCCGCCTGGGCGGAAGAAACCACAGAGTTCAGCCTCCTGTGGCGTCATCATCTCGTTTGGCACCGGAACTTGCTCAATAACTCGCTTCCCACAACGAAGGTTATGGGCAGCAAGTTGGAACAAGTTTTGTGTGACCGTCATTAAGGTTATGGTCACACAAGCACTCATGCTTACAAACAATCGCATTTACCGGACCATATGTGTCTAAAACTTCAAATACTACATAGTGCGGACTACCTAAAAGTGCAAACTATACGAGGATCTTTTTTTTTTTCTAGACTGTACATTATGACGGGACATGACGAATTTTATGAATGACAGATCATGTTAATGATTATTTATGTATGATACAAGCTACTTTATGACCTAATGAAGCAGGTATTTGTCAAGGTGTACTACATGTGAGAAGTTTTTATGTGTCAACTAAGCACCAGGTGCAAACTACAGTCAAACCCACTTATAACGAACGTGATAGTTCTGTGAAAAGTGGTCGTTCTATCAGTAGTTCGTTATAGTTATAAATAAGGATAATGAAGCTGGTATTGGTAGTCTCACTCTGCCAGCTCTTTATTTAAAGAAACTGTTTGTACGATTCCAACGCGCCCCCAATTCTAACGCGAAGGCAGATTTAGCTTTCAGATATTCAAAAAGTAAATTGCTGCCGATTCTACCGCACAAGTAAAATAATGAAGATTGACCACATACCTCATAGAACAGATTTTATGAAACGCATGCCACCACAAAAACTAAATGCCGTGCACTGGTCCGACGATGGTTCTTCGCTGTCCACAGAGGTAATTAATACTTGCTTTGGTCTAAAGCGTTTTAAGTGCCGCGCTTCCTGCGCATGTACGAGTGCGCGGCCGTCGCCTCTGGCAGGGTCGTCTTTTCAAACAACACTTTGCGAGCTCGTCGGGTGGCTGGGATTGCGAGGCCGCGCAGTGCTGCTCCGTTGCTATCTTTTTCCACCAGCGTGATGCCCTTTCGTTTAAATAAATCCTCCTAGTGGATTTTTTTTTCCTCATCTTAAAACGACAGACACGAGACCGTAGACGCGAGAGAATGTGCATGATACCGATACCAAAATGGCGAACGTAAACAAACGGTCACGATGGTGATGGGGCTAGCCAACTTGTACTGAGTATTGAGCTCTTCTTGAGTTGCACACAGAGTTTGAGAACGAACGAACGCAGCACAGCATGAGAGTTGACTTTCTCCTTCTCCTCCTCTTCTTCTTCCCGCGCACGCACAATCCGCAGACTACGTGACCCGAGAGGGCGTTTTTGCTTTTGTAGTTTTGTTTTCTCCCCTGCCTTGAAGCCGTGAAATTGACCTTGAGCCTCTCGCGGACCGCCGCACCCAAAATGTAACTCTTTTAATCTTCTTTTTTTTTTTTTTTGGCGTGCGGGAGTTTTTTTTTTTTTCTTTTGAAAGCGGACTTTGTGTTTGTTGTAACAGTATGACGCTTTGAAAAATGGTCGCTTTATCTGGACCAATTTTAATGGGTAGGGCCTTGAATTCGGATATTTTCTGAAAGTTCGTCGTTATAACCAATAGGTCGTTATATGTGGGATCGTTATAAGTGGGTTTGACTGTATCTAAGAAAAATCTTTTCTTTTCCAATAGACACTTGCCACTGTAGACCCCAGACCTGAAAATTATGGCATGTGCCGTAAATTGTGACCTCACAAACGACAGTTTTGCTGGGCTGTTTTGAACGTTTTCACGGCCTAGTTCAGTACATCTGTGACGACTTTCGTGTCTGCGCAACAGAAAGTGTTGCCTGACCTCTACCGGAAGGGTTTCAAAACCTCGTTGAAAACATAACTTTGTTGAGGCCCAAAACCGATTTCTTCGTTCCTTTTGGACGAAACCGCAAACGGGGCGGCGGATGCTTACCCTGACCCAGAGACTTTCCTCGAATGAGGCGGGGTTGTCGATCTTCTGGAAGACGGGCGACGAGGAGCCCATGACCTTCCAGCGCAGCGCGAGGGCCCAGTAGCCGGCCGTCGCGAGCGTTGCCTGACGTAGCACCAAGGGCAGCAGCCACTTCTGGAGTTAGAGACAACACAACTCACTCAACAGACTTTTTTCAACAGTGTGCTGCGCCACCTAGTGACTGCTGCGCCAATCATCCAAGTCCACCATAGTTTAATTGCGCACTCCGGGGATATATTAGACTGGCAAAGGCTTCGTCAGGCAAGGATTCGAAGCCTACGAGACGCTTCGTGTTCTAGAAATGGCGAGTACCAATGCTGCACGATGAGGTTTTGAAAAGGGCCTATTGGAAACAGGAACACTAAGAGAGTGCCGTCGGAAACAGCAGGGGGAAAAAAAGAATGAGGGGTGGGGCAGTTCATCGAGATGAAACTCGGGATGATATAAAAAACTTGTAACATGTTTAATTATGGTTGTTTCTGGATTCGGTCACTGACTTGACAACCTGTCCCCATTCAGATTACTGGAACAGGGAAACCAAAATGTCATGGAAGTGGAAGGCAAACAAAATAAGACGTCAGTAGCACTGGCAGGAATGTGAGTCATGACCATAAAAACTGAATACCAGTGAAGATAACTACAAAAAAGCATAAGCTTAGAAATGTTGCACTGAAAAGGTTAACAAGGGTTTACAACAAATGTTGCAAAGGCTTAGCGACAGCTCTGTTGGTATGTTATACTAACTGATTCATTGAATGTTAGAGATAAATTGCAATACATACACATATAGGCTGATACAAAATCCGGGCATGAACCATCTTTCGGTGTGCTTTCTGTTATGAAGTATACAACACCTGTAGAGTTTTAGAACATCAATTGATGAGGTGCTGTAGGTTACATTTTTTTCATGTCAGTAGATATTTAAATGTCTTGTTGCGTTACCTCACTGTGTCGGAAATTTATTTTGAATTGCACTTTAAAATGCCTATAGCTTACACTTTTGTTAACTTCCTCCCCCTGCCCCGAGATGGTTAGGGAAGAAAAAGCTACTTCGAAAGGCAACCTTTCAACGCAGAATGTGTTACATGCGTGGTTCCTAACCATTTCCGGCTCTCACCCTCGAGGCATATCCAGAAAACGCGAGTGACCGCCAAACGCCGACACGGCGCTCATATCCTCGCTGGTCGGACATGAGTGATGGATGCACGTCTTGTCGATGCAGGTTACTCCCACAAGTCACATCACGCGAGCAAGCATAGAGATGCACCAACGACGTGCTCTATACCTGGCACGCACTAAGTGGTCGAGCTCTCCACGCCCTCAGCAATTCTGCCCAGCACGTGCGCTCTCTACTTTCTTCTTGTTTCTCGATGCATTGACACGCTCGCTTGACTCGGCGCTGGTGTTCTTCTACTGTTCCGCTATTCGTACGCCCTATAGAGCCTGCATCTCGCAGCCCTACACACCGTGCAAACCACCATTGGTGCTAACAGTGCATCCACAGGCCAACTGCAGAGTGTGCCACCCACAAACAAAACATACACGGAGCGCTTGCGCACTTATTGTGCATGACAGAAGGCTGCGAGGCTGGTTGCGACAATGAAGCAATCGCTGGGTGCCCGGCGACTGCAGTGACCAGAGTTGGTGCAAAGTGCCTGGCTTGCGATCTAGGCAAATACTTGTACTGTTCGCTCTTCACTTTATGTGATGCGGGGTCGCTGGCCCTAACACTCCAGAATGGAAGGAATGCAACGATCCGTCGGCACTCGGGTGGTGAGCACCATTTGACCACCGGCTCTCGATGACAGACTAGTACATTTCGCACTGCGACGTTCACGCCGTCACGCCTCAACGTACGTGCCAAGTTTCCCTGGCCTAAGACGTCACATTCTTTGTTACCACCACCTTTGGCATGTCAGTGCGGGAAGGAGATGATTTTTGAACCGTTCATCTCCTTTGTTTTTGAACCGTTAATCTCATTTGCATGAAATTTGCAGAGCATATTTGTAGGAGTGAGAAAGGATACAATATGCAAAACTTTCAGGTTTGTGAATTAGCCCTTTGAAGGGTTGCATAAATGTACATCGAACAAACACTTCATCCGCCGAGGAAAGCTATGATTGTTGAGAAACAGTAATGACAATGGTCAGTTTTCTTGGTGAAACACAAGATAACACCCACATCACTAGGCTGGAAAAACGAATTACGGAAATTATACAATTTGTATTAGAAACTGAAAAGTTTAATGCATTAGATTGAAAGAACTACAAATTTTCATGACAAAAGAGTATGCAAATGCAGAAAGTAAGTTCACAGCTGCATTCCTTACAAAGTTTTAATATAGATACTCCAGAAACTGGCTGCTCTCATCATTTTATTATAAAAAAATAGCTTTCCTGAACAGAGATTTTATGCCAAACCATAATTTAATGCTAGTAGTTGCTCAGCTCACCTGTGCCCCGGCGAAGCGGTTTTGTAACAGGGTGATGATGCGAGCGAGGTCTATTTTACAGATGACGACGACGTCGTAAACAAAGCACACCCCCTGCAAACGACAGAGACCGGCGCTTAATTCGACAACAAAACGAAATATGAGAAAACAAACGAGAAATCAGTCTATAAAGAATGCTCACAATGACAGTGATGCCAGGCTCCTTGCAGAGCATGGAGACGACGGCCAGTGCGGCAGACCCCAGCAGCCAGAGGCACGACGAGCGGACGTCGTACTGCAAACCGCCCTCGCCACACGGGGTGTCTGCAGCAACGTTATCGCGGAAATTGCATCGTTAGGTGGCGATGTTTCAAAAAAAAAAATCTAGGGCAGAGTTCTAAATGCATGGCAACTATTGGGCCAGTCCTCGGGGTTTTCGTGTCAGGTTAGACCATGACATGATATGGTGGTGTCACGTGCCGCAGAGATGACCTTGTATACTTGCGAGACCCTCACAATGTGTTCTTCACTGGCCTCCTTACTGTATCCTCTAAAGGAAAAGTGCAAAAGGTCCTATAAATGCTATGCGCCTTTGGGAAATGCCTAATTAAATCGAGCCAAATGCCTACATTTTTCGTGAAAGTTTGTCACATTGCCCGGGGGCTTCATTTCAGAGAATAGAGCGAGGCTGCCTCATCAAACAATTATTTTTAGTTTCCGCGTGTGTCTACATTTTTATCCGTGGAAATATCTTTAAAGGTGAGAAAACCACAACTTACTGGCACAGCATGAACGAACGAAGCACAGAAACGACAGCACGAAGAACAGGGCACAGAGCAGGTCAGCCCTCCCTACAACAGCGGACACCTGGAAATACCAAAAAACGATTTTCAACAAAGAAACTGAGATAGGGTATGTCTCATAATGATTTTGTTAACGCTGCAGCTTGGGCGAGTTGGCTGCTCATATTAACACACACTACAGCGCACTACTGCAAAAGTACACTCACATTGTACACTCACTCCTTACACACGAAAAAGAAAGGGAAAATTCAGACGAACCGCGCTGACTGACAACTTGTTTTTATATATTTTGTCTTCTTCTACGTCTGAAACTACCGAATTTCCTGAATCATGCGCACCAATCTCTTAGACGCCAAGAAAATTTTTTTCTTTTAATGCGAAAGCATTAATTGTCTCATGAAGCGAGCCGACGTCATCAGCTTTGAAACCGCCCCAAACGGCACCTTAAATCCTTTCTCCAAGTCAAGCCAGCTCCCAGCTATGAAACCACGCGCAAAGCTATTTAACGGCACCTTTTACACTTCAGTCCCATTGGCTGGCACGCATCGACAAGGCTCCGATTCGCTGGACACGCAGCGCCATAGAGTGGCCAGTCGTTGAGACTGATGCTGCGCGTCAGTTTCCAACGAATCGCGCCAACACGCGGAGGGGAAGTATGATGTACATGCTTTCACATTCATAACTCAGAAGAAGTGCTTAATCTTTTTCTGTCATGTTCAAAATGGTGTACCAATGCAGTTTTCATAATTCCTGATGATGTGTTCGGCTTCAATAATCTCTCTAGTTAATTGACTACTGTGCCTACCTAAAATTGTACAAGATGGTAGGTGAACCTCGCACCCACAATCACAACAGTGTATACCCAGGTGGCCAGAGTTAGCTATGGTGCTATTGTTTTTGTGTTCACGGAGCCTATCATGAAGCATCGTCCAGTCTGCTCTATGTACATTTTCCGGCATGAAAGGGAAACAAATACACCACTTTCTCTGCGCACTCGACGAAGCCATTCTGATGTTTTCTTGGTACAGCTTACTGTTCGGTGGGAATAAGGTGAGTACACTTGTTTGCACAGGTTGGCAAGCTTATTAGGAGCAGAGAAGACGACATAGACGTTGAACTTATTAGCAATTTTTTCGATGCCGTGAGAGAACCTGTGCATGTAGGGCAGAACGACTGGTCTCATGGTTCTACCTCTGGCTCTTGGTGTGCTTGCCAACCTTGTGCAAGCTTGCCAGCCTGTGCAAGCAAGTGAACTCCCCTTATTCCCACCGAACGGTAAGCTGTACCAAGAAATATCAGAACGGCATCGTCGAGTGCGCAGGGGAAGTGGCGTATTCGTTTCCCCTTTCGCGCCGGAAAATGTACATAGGGCAGACTAGACGATGCCTTAATGATAGGCTCCGTGAACACAAATACAACAACACCACAGCCAACTCTGGCCCCTGGGCATACACTGCCGTGATTGTGGGTGCGAGGTTCACCTGCCATCCTGTACAATTTTAGGTAGGCACAGTAATAAATTAACTAGAGAAATTATTGAAGCCGAACACATCATCGGGAGTCATGAAAAGTGTATTAGTACACCATCTTTGAACCTGACAGAGAAAAGTTTTCTTGGCGTCTAGGAGATTGGTGCGCGTGATTTGAGAAATTCGGTAGTTCCAGAAGTAGAAGAAGACAAAGTCTATAAAAACGAGTTGTCAGTCAGCGCGGTTCGTTTCAATTTTTCCTTCCTTTTTCGTGTGTACGGTGTGTGCCCACTATAAGACGTTTACCCTACTTGCACTTATAGATTGCCCAACTTTTCTAGGTGTTCCTGTCGACACGTGCACCTCAATACCGCTTTTCAGAAAGCTGAGTACAAGCTCTCCAGAGAAGCTACAGCTGCACACACTGATGTCCAGAGCAGTGGTCCTCAAGAAGCGATGGAGGACCCCATCCACCAGGAGGAAGGGTAGGGTATTGGTCGATTACAATGACAAAAAATTGGGGGACAATCATTCGGGGTAGTGCATTCAGACGGCGGCAGCTTTTTGTTTCTTTTCGTTTACGCTCACGCTGTCGCGAAAGTGGAAGACGCACGCACTAACAGCTGCCACTGTAATTATTTTCGCTCATGCTCACGCCGTCGCTAAATTTTTCCGCCAAATTTAGCGGGGAAACTGAACTGATGCAGAGGACACGTGACGTCAATTTTTCTACTAAATATAGCGGGGAAGCTGTTTTTGTCTGTAGGTCCTGCAACGTCAAGTCACGTAACATCAATTTTCTCGCCGAATTTAGCCGGGAAACTGAATTGGTGCATAGGTCACGCGATGTCAATTTTTCCGCTAAATTTAGCGGGGAAACTGAATTCGTTTATGCTCACGCTGTCGTGAAACAGGGGAGAGGAGCTTGTAACAGTTACCACTGTAAAAAGGAATGATGATTAAAACGTAGAGTGCACAAAGACAGGACAGAAGAAAGAGGAGATGTAATTGCTGGATTTACAACTGAAGTTTAACCCCTGAGCCTTTTTTTCATTTTTTGGCAAATTTTTACCCTAAACTGCTTTTCTTTTTTTTTTTTTCATTTTTATTGCACGTTTGGCTCAAGCTGCCTGTTCAATAAGAAGTAAGCCACCGGTCGCTATATTTAGAAATGTGTACAATAAAATAACATGTGCTGCCATCTCTTGGCAGCGCTGACAACTACGCCCTGAACGAGCTTGGGTCGTCCAAAGCAGCCAAGGGCGAAGCGAGGGTGTGCGAACAAGCTACGCTCGACCAAAACGGTTTGGGGACGGCTCTAAGTGGACAAGCTAGGCTTGTCCAAAACGGTTAAAAAATTAATCATCAAGGTGCAACCCTATATTTGACGACAAAACCAAGGAAAAACACACAAACTCAATGGCACACCAGTAGATTCCAGCACCCTCATCAAGGTCGCTATCCTTGTGCAAGAGATTGTAACATGTTACCAGATAACAAAATAGATAGGGCGCTATAACAATCTTCCTTAGGAGTGCAATCATCTCCGCTTCAATGATTTCTCTGGTCAGGGCATTGCCACCTCTTCCAATGACTCAGCATTTTCCAAAATCAGCAGCACACCCGCAATCCCAACAGTGAATACCTAGTGTCTCGATACCACCCTGTTTCCAACACTGTTACAGTGTAAACAGGGCAGTATCAGGAGACATTCACTGTCAAGTCTGTGGGTGGGCCGCTGATTTTGGAAAATGCTGTCATTGAAAGAAGCGGCAATGCTCTGACCAGAGAAATCATTGAAGTGGAGATGATTGCGCAGCTAAAGGAAGCTTATGTAAGCGCCCCATTTGTTTAACAGCGAAGATGTTTATGGCTGGGATTCCATGCATTTTTACTGTGTGTCAACAAAAACTCAAGCCATGTCTAAGACCGCACCACCCTCTCTTTGTCATCGTGCCAAGCGATTGCGTGCCTAGTAGTTTCTTCCTTCCCCGCGGTGGCGGTCCCATTGCGCGTTTACTTTCTGCTGGGTGGCGGTCCCATTGCACGCGTCTAGCTTCCTCCAGCTCTCGGGCGGCGATAGTCCTCGACACTGTGTGCGTACCTTTTGTCACAATGACCACCGATCAAGACAATAAATGTGTTCGTACCTTTATTCAAAATTCTGTCACATCTGTGTTGTGTGCTAAACAGTTTTGCCAGTCATCCACCTTCACAGAGTGGAATGGCTCATGATTTTGTTATCCGGTAAAGAGTTACAATTTTTTGCACAACAACAGCATGCAAGAAGTTATCTTTCTTGGTTGGTTGTCGAACATAAGATTGTGCCTTGACGATTAGACTTCAGTTGTAAGCTCAGCGATTGTTTGTCCTATTTCTTCTGTCCTGTCTTTGTGCACTGTACCTTTTAAGGGGTCACACTCTCTAGGGGGTCAACTTGAACCCTTGTCTTACAATTAATTAAATTTACAGGGTATACTGGCGTGTCATGCTAGTATAACAAAATTTCAGGTCTGTCGTGTTGATGAGAAGGAAATTAGAGTAGCTTCATCCCCAACACGTTACATTGTTTGCAAGTTAATCTATCGTCAGTAAACTATCACGATATTCAAGATTTTTATTTGCTACATACGTAGCAGAATGCCTGAGTGTGCAGTGTAGAACGTTTTTCTAAAATGTCATTTATTTCTATAAATTTTTTCTTCTGCAAAATTGGTCAACTTTTTGGTCTTAGTGCTTCTGCAAAATGTCAACATTTTTTATAAAAGACATCCGTAAAGTGAAAAAAGTTCCATAGCCGTATTCCTTATTAAATTTCAGTCAGAAAAGGGAAGAATGAGCCTTCCTGTTTTGCCATTATCAAACGATAGATTGACTAAAATGGAATTTATACCAAAGAGGGAATGAGAAAAATGCGTTCAAAGTGCTTGAAACCCTACCCTTCTTTTAGCTTTGTGGACAGAAAATAATTTATAAAAAATTAACTGTGCAGTGTACTAAATTAACTAAACTTTTTGGGAATACTCTTCTAGATGTTGGTGGATGTAACTACGGGTATGTCATTTGAAAATCAACTTTTTTTGCAGAAATTATTTTTCTTAGGCAGTGTCTCCCCTTAATTGGTATGCCTTACCAACATGCCCAATTATGCCTTACCAACATGCCCAATTATGCCTTACCAACACGTCCAAGCTTCTATTTTGGACAAAAAAGGTAAATGAAGGGGTCTAAATGCATGTAAACTGATTTTGAGGCTCCTGAACGGAGAATAATCAACCCTACTGACTCAGTGTATGTGGTATCGAACAGCCAGCATCAATAAAAAAATTAGTTTTAGTGCTTGGCTTGACTGACAGTCTGAGGTTTAGGGGACAACAAGAAGGCCTTCAGGGACCCCAAAGGGTCTGTAGACCCAGGTTTAAGAACCACTGTTCTAGGGCCACTTTCCTCCAGAGCAACAAAAGGCATTCAACAAATTATTTTCCTGGCTAAAAGAGTCTTGTACCGCAATCGTCTTTCAGCTCCACATGCTTGACCGGAATTGGGTTCCTAGTGGTCTACAATTTTAATTGCCTAAGAGAGAAAGTGCTAATTCCCAACCCAGGGGTCAATCAAAGAGAGCAGTTGTCAGGACTTGTTTTTACTTCTTTGACCAGAGTGGGCTGCAATGTGTCAGATTTACCACATTCATCTGCAACCTGGACTCTGCAACAATTTCAAAAGGTGGTTCTCAAAATGGGGGTCCGCCCAAGGTGGTCTCAGAGTCCAGTGTCTTTGCCTTAGCCAATGTTTTCCAGCAATAAAAGTGCCAGATGCTGTCGAGAAGAAATGTTTCAGTTTTCAGGCCAGTTTTCTGTGTATAGGCAAGATGAGGCATGTCTGAATCACACCAGTCATCAGTTATATCCATCCTCATTCAAACATTATTATATTCAATCTGCAATTTTCTTCCTCTCTCTCTCCCCACTCCACGGAACGGGGTCCTCCGTCATCTCCGCTGATCCACAGGTCCACAAATATCGATGGTTGAGAACTACTGCTCTAGTGACCAGAAAGTCAAGGCACCTATTTCCAGCAAAAAGAGTCTTCCGGCATTGAAGGATTGGCACTGAAGCCTCGGTGGCGCAAGCTACCGCCAGATTATAGAGGGTGTACATCCGTCAACATGCCTACTTCCATCCACCTTCCTGAGTGAACCACCAGTATGAAACTGAGTTGTATTCGAAAAACCACTTCAGACCGAAGAAGAAAGAATGGAGTTCAAAATTTACGGATGGCATTCAAAGCTAGCACACTCATTTTCTTTCTTCTTCAGAAGTGCCTATTTCGTTCAGGTAGCATATTTCTCCTGCGTGGCCTTCCACCAGCCAGCCTCTTGGAGAGGTTCCCAATGGCACAACTCATGTCCACTACTCTGCTTGTTGCAAGCTTTGGAGGCCTGAGGCTGGTGGCCAAAATCTCGATGCATCTCCACGGATCCACGTGACGCTGCTTAGAAATATCAGTGAGCTTATTGCCAAAAAGCTTTCGCAAATGACACCCAACAGCAAAAAGGTGGACTGGATGTCATGTGAGAAAGCCCTTGTGGCACAAAATCCAGTGTAGCTGGAGACAGGGCAACAACCCAGTAGAGCTGCACCTGCCCCCAGCACGCACTGGCTGCCACCTACGCCTCATGCACAGCTGCCGCCTGCGTGTTGCAGAGCCACTGAAAGCAGCACGCTCAACGCTTAATTAGTAAGAATGCACGTCCAATGAGTTCCTAACCTGTCACAGACCATGGGCCTCGTGACGAGACTGCAAAGTCTCACTAAAGGCCGAGGCCGTCAAAACGACGCTGGGACCGAAAGTTTGCTGGAGAGTGTAGGCATCTCTCCCGTCCAATAATCCAAACTGTAGCAGCAAGAGGGATTTTGAGGTCATGCGGGACCAGCTTTGTGGGAGGAAAGTAGCCTAGCAGTCCAACCGAATCCGCCCGAAGCAGACTAAGCCTTGCCTGCCATCTTTCTTGAATTCTTGCTTGACTACAACCTTCCCCAGAAGCCAACCGTCACACGCTACAGCTAAGAGTACACGAATGCGATTAATATTGCCTACATCTCAAGCCTGTTCTCTCTCTCTCTCTGCACGCAAAATATAACTTGAAGAATCGAAGTGAGGACAGACTGGCAGTCATTCGTTCGGGCATGCCAGGTACCTCTAGTTCTTTCTCCCTGGGAGCGGGTCACGTGATGTCCAAACCCCGCTTGTGGTAATTTTAACAGCCAGGAGATACACCTGCCTCCGCCGGCAAACCGGCCCAGAGCACGTGCCCAAAACGGCAGACACACATTTTCGGTGTGGACGGGATGGACGGCAAAGAGGAGGGCACACAGGAGGAGGGCACGTGGTGCCCCCTGAGGAGGACCGGGAAGAGCGCCCCAGGCAGAGCAGGACACCGCCGCGTGCAGGGGCCAGGTTCACCAGGTGGAACTGGGGGGCGCTCAGGCTGCCTGCCACCAGGCAGTTGAGCCTAAGAGGAAAGCAGTGACCTCTTGCAGATCTGACGAACTCCTGCCAGTGACTGCCAAACACAAGATGCTGCCAGCAGAGTCTCAAGAAAGCTTGGTGCTCCCGCACCGCCGTATTCTAAAGGTAACTCGGAGGCAATAAACAGAGGCTCCCGATTGGTTTTTGCAGCCACCAAGCCCAGTATGCCATAATGGCAGCCAAGTGGCTTAGTGGCAGCCAATATGGTTTGGACTGCCAACAGTGGTTTATAGTCTGTCGCAGGCATGGAGGTAGAAATAAGAGGAGGCGGTATACCGGCTCAAACCAGCCAAACGAGAAAATCTCAGTGAAGCCGGAAGTATAAGTTGTCGTCGGGGGTGGGAATGCCCCCAAGGGTGCTGAAGTCCGTCCAATAGCGTTCTTGGTTTTGGTCATCGTTGGGGGTGTGTTCCTCCAAATTGGGAAGCCTCCCCAGGCTTGACCTCTGTCTGGTGGCATCATGTTGCCTCCAGAAGATTCCTACCTCCATGGTCGCAGGCTAAGAAAAGCAGGAAAAGCTCTTCCCACAAAGCCCCCAATCTTCCCACTTTAGAAGAGCAGATGCTGGAGAGGAGGCGAGTGGAGAGGAGAAAATGACCAATCATGTGCGAGCAGAGAGCTTTCTGGGAGGGGCCTGTCCTACCTTTCTTAAACTCCAACAGACTATAGTATAGTGAAGTGTACTTATACTTTCACTTGTTGAGGTTACATACCAAATACAGCATAATATTCCCAATGTAGCCTCGCCCTCTAAGTTGCATTACTTGGATTGAGGCAATTTGTGTGACAGGGAAGGTAAGCTATGTTTTGATGACAATAGGAACTGCACACTTGTAATGTTTCCAGGCTATTGCCCTTTGCTACCTTTCCTGGTGCAGCGGTAACTGGTTTGGCTTTTTCACAGATTTTAGGTGATGAAGTCATGTCCATATGAAGTAGGTACAGGTTGACTCTGATTAATTAAAACTCTCTTAATTCATACTTCTGGATAATTCAAACTAACATGCAGGTCTCATCCTGTGTCTATGGAGGAAACTCGGCAATTCAAACTTAAGCTTTATTCAAACAAATTTCTCGTCCCCCTCGAGTTTGAATGTGCGAGAATTGATACAATAAACGTTGCTTTCTATGTCACTGAAAATAAATAGCAATTTATTATGCTGAACTATGACAGATAGAGTCTAAAAAAGATGAAGTAGATAAACCCTTTATCATTGTCTTGTAAACACAAGAATTCTTTGCTATCCAAGGAGCAGATAATAGCATCATAGCAAGCTTTCTATGTCAACAACTTTTACTCTGATATAAATTCAATCATAAGCTTAAATTTTTAAATAGATTCATTTTTGCCTTGTCAATGGTCATAAAAAACATGTTTCCTGCTTTCTGTACCTTAATTAGATGGCACACAACTTCAAAATCTTACATGCACTACGTAGTCAGTGCACATGGCCAGGAAAAGAGAGAGCTGTATATGTGCACCCAATTCTCAACAAATAACTATTGAACAGAAAAAAATATTTAGAGCATTTGATTATTTTTTTTATTTCTAGGCGGTTTGAATTTTATAGATTTGTGTTTCAGTAACATGAATAAAACCAATATCAACAAAATGTGTTCTTCCATGGCATTCTGTGAAGTTTGTTGTTGACTTTAAAGATGTTTCCTTTTTTCATTTTCCCACATTGTAACTGTGATTCTTTACACTTTCCACGAGATCTAATCACCCGATATAGGGGTCGTATAATATATACCCATGTAAAATACCAGGCAAGCGCCCACTCAAAATTTGGGGATACTTGCAGAAAAGTGGGGGATGGGAGCTGACCAGTCATCGATTTTACATATCAATGCACTGTGCATATTTTTCTCAAATCTCACAAATTTGCCAATGGGTGCTTAGTGTGGAACGGGCGGATGCGCGGTACCCCTACGGCAGCCCATGCGGTCGCCCATACACCTCCCCACCCTCCCAAAGCGCTTTTGGATCTTTTTCTCAGCAATGTCAAATCACGTGATATGGTCATACAATATAATTGCGTGTTCACCCACACGCTTCCCACCCTTCGGCTGATGCAAAGTAATCTGGCCCACAGTGGTAAGGTATGAGCACAAATTCTTGGAATCCTAGGTTCGAGGAAGGCGTTTGGAATTTCTATTTCTTATCAATAGACCCTTTTCAAAGTGTGTGCCATCTAGTAGCTGCTGAGTCAATTATCCGAGTTTGCAATTATTTGAGCACGCACTCCAATCACATATTAGATACCAGGGCTGCGTCAGCGTTTGGCGTGAACTCAGCTAAGCTCGTACCGTAAAACGAGCACTGCGCCAGCGTTTGGCAAGGACTCGGATTCAATCACATGCTTTGTACCCAAGAAATGGCGACCGCCAATGTTGCTTGGTTGGGCTTTGAAAAGGGTCTATTCAGGTCTTTCTGTGTGAGATATTCCTCCGAACTCACTCCGTCACACACCTCAGTGACAATTTTTCCTGCCGTCCTGTAACGCCATTCTGGAGGATCCGCAGCCCTCACACGCGTTCTGGGTTAAGAAATCTCGAAGGGACAGCTCGTCGGCGTCCCTTCAGAGATGGGTCGGGCCTCACTCACTTGAAGAGTGAGCGTGGTGAGGGGACGGTATGACTTGTGACTCGAGGGCGCCAGCAGCCGGGTGCCCCAGAAGTCGTCCTCGAGCAGGCGGGACAGCGGCGTCTCGGGCGCACGTTGCGCGTTGTTCACCACGGCCTCCGAGTCGTCAAAGACAAAGTCCCCGCTCACGCTGTTGGCGAAGCAGGCCAGCGAGGCCGCCACCACCAGGCAGGGCCCCAGCCGGAGGGCCCAGGGGGCACCGGCAGCGCCCCGGTCCCAGTGGGGTCCCTCGTTGCGGTCCGCTGCCCCTGACGGCGCCGTTCTTGACGCCAGTTGCATTGCGGTTGTGGTCGAAGAGCTCGAGTCATCCTGCCAGCATCTTCCTTCGCACGTCATGACCGACGTGGCACGACCTAGCGCTCGGATGAAAGCCTTCTCCAGAAGGTCAGTCCGGCCACTCCACGCAAAACTGAACTCACCTCGCTAATGATAACATTAATTTATAGACCATTCTAGCAATGCCACCTAGAAAACAAGGCCCGCAGAGCAGCAGATGCGTCCGTTTTGAAGTTGTCACGTGCTAGCATCGCGCTTGCTGCGAGACGCTGTGAGGATGCACTGGTGGCGATGACGTATGGGGGAAAGGCTTCTAGATAGTACAAATTATAGTCGTCATTTTTGTCTGCTGGACTGTGGAACATAACTTTAGCATGTGCAGTAGCTCTCTTCTGCAGAATACCTGACGCCACAACGCATCCATCGTCCAGCAGCTTAGCATTTTCGTCTGGGTGACAAGTGCTGAAAGGTGTATACCTTGCATAACCAATGCCAGTAGATGAAGATCCAATTATGTTATATGCTATGTTCTTTTGTGTAATGAGCCGATAAAAGCACCATTCACTCGAGTCTACATTCTATTACTAGCTCTAAGCACAGCCGAGCATAGAGAAAGGGTCATCCGATCCTCAAAACAATATGGTTGTCAAACAAGCCGCTGCAAATAAAATTGACGTCATCTGAAGCAGTTCATCCCTAAATTCAGGGTAGAGTGTTAACTTGGACTAGCATGGAACATGATCTAACAACAAACAGTAAATCCCAACCAACTGATTACATATATGCTATGGTTAGCAGCTGTATTCAGACCTCAGATTTAAGTCGGTGCTTTGCCTGCATGTCACCAACTGAACATGGCGGCGCACATGTTTACGTGCCTCTGCAATCTGCTACGTTGGTACCACATTCCTCGCAGTTCGACAATCATGCACGTCCGGCGATGACCGATATGAGCCTCTACCGACTTTATGTGTGCACTGTTCCTTCCTGTTGGAAGCGACGTGAGCCCTCTGGACTTATCCTCCTGCACTGACTATGTTAGGCCCAGACGAGTCTGCTCGTTCACCCAGCAGTGGCTCCTTTCCACACATTCAAGCTCATTCCCTCCTTTTCACACCAGTCTGTCACTGTCGGGCCAACCTCCTCCTCGTCGCCGGATGCAGATCACCCGATCCCGGACCGACAACAATCGAGAGCACCGTCCGATCGCAGCTGTGCTTCCCCACCTCCGTTGTGAGCACAAACCACCGTCTACTGCCCACGCGTCTTCCCAGCACCTCAACGTCTGGTACTCGACTGTCATCGGTCTGTCGAGATTAACCTCCGGGAACAGAGTGCACCCGTTGAGACTGGCACCCAACACCGTTGTTGCCCCCAACCGAAACCTGGCTCGACCCGTCAACTTACGACAATCAAATTGTAATCCCTAGCTGGATTCTAAGTATTCCTGAAAGATTGCCCCATCTCTCAGCAGATGGTGGTGTCATGATCATAGCCCCATCCAACATGCCCTGCAGATGTCGACGTGACCTTGAACAAGACGCTTAAGAGGCTGCGTTCGTTGAAGCCCAGGTGGCAATAACACCGTGCTATTCATAATGTCTAGCACTCTCCTCGACTTCAAGCAGCCTGCTTCGATGCCGCTGCAAACAGCCATTGACCAAATTCTACAATCAAGGTAAGTCAACATCTACCTGATGGATGACTTCAACAAACATACAGACTGGACTGATCCGACATCACTGATTCCTTCCGACCCACTTGCCCAGAATCTCCTCAACCTGACCGAGTTGTCTGGCTTCATCCAGCACTGCACCAAACCTACGTCCTCAGGTACAACCCATGACTTCCTCTTTGACACAAACCCTTCCCTGCTGTCGGACTGCACAGACGGAGACAGCCTGATCAACTGAGACCACAGGGCAATCAATGTCCACACGCACACATCCCTACTCCCCGCCTTGGCATATTCACCCATCTGGTGAATCGTTACTCCCGTGCCGACCTAGCGCACCTGCAGATGCTGCTCCACCTCAACCCCTTGGTCCATGGTAGCCCACTGATGAATCCGTCAACGACATGTGCAGACTATGGAAGGACTTCATAGATGCGATCCTCCCTGAATGCGTCCCATCCTCTTCTAGGCAAAACACACTAGACATCTTCAAGCTGTCGAGACGAAAGCGCCAGCTCCTTCGGAAGGTGTGTAAGTGCTCCTGCACGAGCCTTGAAGCGGCCAAGAGCATCCAGAGGGAAATCAAATGCCTTGCACACGTATATATCTTACAACACGTACGCATGTGATGTTGCAGCCAGCGCTGCTAAAGAACCCAGACTTTTTTGGTCCTTTATAGAGTCAGAACGAGAAATTCTCCTACATCTAACCGACCCTCATGCACAGCAATGTCCTCATCACTGACCTTGCTGCAATTGCAGATATATTCAAGCAGCACTTGTTCTTCATCTGGTTTCCTGCAAACCCCTCTCACCACTGTCTTTTCACCGCAAAAATAGAACTATGCATCAGTCGGACGCTAATTCTTCGCCCAAGGTAGCGCTAGAGGTCCGAACCAGATGACAAAATTTCAACACGAATCCGATACTTTATTCAGAAGTTGTAAGTGATTTTCTGAAAATGTCAATGGGAAAATGGTGGCCGACGGAGCTCTCGAATACATGGTGCTCTATGGTGCCAGAAACTGAAAACAAGCAAAAATGGGCCCCATTTTTCCAATGAAATATTCAGAAAATCCCCTATAACTTTTGAATAAAATATTGGTTATGCTGAAACATTAATATCTTGTTCAGACATCCTGTGCTATCTTTCGGCAGAGAATAAGCGTTCGGCCATGCATAGTTTATTTTTGCAATAAAAAAAAAAAACCTGTGGAATTTTTCTTTTGGAACCACCCTGTATGTGGTATATCCTGCCTCTCCAGGTGGGCAATGAGGATACAGAATGTACCAATCACCCCCCTCCCCGTCTTTCCCTTACCCTCTGCACGCCTGGAGAGGTACCACAACAAGTTTAATAACTACTACTGAACTATTGTTGTCTAGCTTGCCTGTCCCTGTGGTTTGTGAGCTGTTCAACATTGTGGTAGCATCCAAAGTAAATTCAAAAGGGTGATTCTATTTTTAAAGAAATTAAAAGCAAAAAGCTATTTAATGCTGTTCATTATTTATCCATGCACTGCCTACCTGACACATTCCATGATAGTTATTAATGACTATCGGGGAATGTGCCTTGGTGTGTGACTTTTCGTATCTTTTTTTTTCCTTTTTCCTTTAGTGTAGCGTGCCTGCGTGCATGCTCTTTCTGGATGCTTGTGGTTGATCTGGGCACGAATAAACTAGTTGAAAGTTGCGCTTGTCCGTGTCTACTCCCTTGTGTTGCGCAAAACTCTTCTAGACTGCATCATGAACCAACTAGGCCAACAACAAGTTTTAACTGCCTACCTACATGCGGGTGCAATGATTGATTAAAGGGATACTTCAACGAAATTTGGAATATATCCGCTACGTTCCAAAATAGGTTGAATATGATCCACAATATCCGTAAATGACAATCGCACGTTTGTATCTTGAGCCTGGTGGCTGTGCTTTCTGTTATGAACGGCCCACTCTTGGCAAGCTCTCGGAGAGCAGCCAGTGGAGAGCACGAGCATGCAATCGTGACGTAGGTTCGTCTCTGAGATGAGCATAGCTGCGGCAGGCTGACGTCGAGAGTATGTGCTAGTAGTTCCAGCCATCGAAGTGGCTGCTTTTGTACGAATTTTGAGTGACGGGTTAATCTTCTATAATTTTGTAGAGGGACAATGGCGAATTCTGGGACACACAAAAGAGATTCTTGGGGAGAGGGGAGTTCCTCCTTCCCCTCTTCTCTCGTGGTGGCCGGAGGCTAGACAGTTATCGTCACTACCTGTCAAGGTTCCTAGACGGGGCATTACAAATGAGGCGTTAGCGACATCCACCGGGTGCTCTTTCCTAATCGTTTAATTTGTTTTAAAGTTCTTTTCCGTGTCGTTTTTAACAAGATATTGGTGTGTCTGATATGATACTGCTCCTTTGAACACATCAAGACCAAAAAATAAGCGCCGAAATTTCATTGTAGTATTTTTTTAAAGGGATACTTCAACGAAATTTGAAATATACCCGTCGTGTTCAAAAATGGGTTGAATATGATCCACAATATCCGTAAATGACAATCACATGCTTGTATGTTGAGCCTGGTGGCTGTATTTTTCGTTATAAACGGCCCACTCTGGCAAGCGCTCGGAGAGCAGCCAGCAGAGAGCACGTGACATCCGATGCAATCGTGACGTAGTTCGTCTCGGGACGAGCAAAGCTGCGGCGAGGCTGATGTCGAGAGGATGTCCTAGTCGTTCCAGCCACCAAAGCGGCTGCTTTTGTACGAATTTTGAGTGACAGGTTAATCTTCTATAATCTTGTAGAGGGACAATAGCGACTTCTGGGACACACAAAAGAGATTCTCGGGAGAGGGGAGTTCCTCCTTCCCTCTTCTCTCGTGGTGGCCGGAGGCGAGACAGTTATCGTCACTACCTGTCAAGGTTCCTAGACGGGCATTACAGACGAGGCGTTAGCGACATCCACCAGGTGCTCTTTGCTAATCGTTTAATTCGTTTTAAAATTCCTTTTCGTGTCTTTTTCAACAAGAGATTGGTATGTCTGATGTGATACTGCTTTTTTGAACACGTATAGACCAAAAAATAAGCGCCGAAATTTCGTTGTAGTATCCTTTTTAAAGGTTGATGCAGCTATTCACTCTTACGACAAGTCACCTGGCACCTCTGTGCACATTTTTTCGCCAAATGCAAAACTTCGTAGTTTGCACTTTAGTTCCTTTCCCTGTACGGGTATTCCAAGGGAAAGCGTAATTAATATCCAACTCCGCATACGCGGAAGAGATAACAAACCACACAAGGGTGTTCTAATTTCCTACCCTTCCAGGTAAACGCATGTTGAAGTTTCCGGCTTCACTCGCAAAAATATCCCAAATGATCCGTCTCCCCACAAACAAAATGTTTCCGAGTTCCGTCACACAAAAAAATAGGGCCTCAAACCAGCGATGCACCATACGCGCCCGTTGTGGCACCGTTGCGATAATAAATCCCATCAGATACGAAATGCAGAAGCGAGATCCAGCTTTTTCGCGGCCAGGCGGCGGAAACAGCTGTTGGAAAGAGGCGTCATACTCAAACAGACTTTCACGATTTCTGCAGATACAACGAGACTTCGTGCGTTGATAGATTAACCGTTGGTGAACTAAGCACGTTTTTGTGTTTTGGAGTTAGTTTTGAACTCGGTAATCATCGATCAGTTCGCTGTTCCGACACGATGGCTTCGCCTGTGGAGAGCAGCGCGTTTGGTGGTGTCAGAAAAGCGAACAGAAAAGGACCGCGGCAGACACCGAGCGGCAGAGTTCTAGAGTTTTGTGGATTAAACGTGTGCCCATGAAGAAACGAAGATATGCATCTGCGCATAACTCTACATAGAACGGAGGAACTTCGCGGCAATGTGCTGGCCTCATCAAACGCGTAGGCTGAGTGAAAGAGCCGGCGAATAGCTTTGAATTGCGTAGCCACCATTCGCCACAGATCGGCTGAAATTCGACGAGGGGTTTCCAGACAACTCACCCGATCCATGGGATTCCGATTTATGCGTTCGTTATTCGTAAAACCGGCGAAGACGCAGTGCACTCCAACATCTGTTTACATTGCCGTACAAAAGCATGGAAGTAGGCTAGTGAGATGAGAGACAACTTGCACTTGCGAGGCATCGAGGCACGTGACCACACATGTGATCCATGACCCTACTCTCGCCTTGGTTGACTAGCTTTTGGTTTCGGTTTGACGGCGCGACGTACAAATCTCACGTGCACAGCGTAATTTAGCACGAATTTGAGATTTCCGATTTTTATTGCTTTTCTCCTACAGCTAAAATGCTGGCATAAAAATTACGCGTGTGTTTGAATGGAAAATCAACCTATGAGACAAAGTCTTTTGTTCTTCACTCACTACTCTGCCGAAACAGACTGCGAGAAAGCGCAGTTGTCGTGTTTGCGCTAAAAACTGTTTGTAAACATATGTGTTACCACAGTGACACACTCGTTTACAAGTATAATAAGTATGTAATTCAGCATTGTATGTTTATATTTAATTTCTTTCACCGAATTTTCTTTTTTAGTTCCGTACACCTGCGTCTGCGTGCAACTCTTCAGATTTCTGTTACTTCCACTGTCAAGAACAGGGGATCCTGTCTGCTCATAGTACCAGTTTATATTCATGCCCCCAAAAGATAGTCTCTCTTAACCGTACACATTGTTGACGGACGTTTACAAAACAACGCGATTGGCTGAATCAAGAGTCCGGTTGGAGTTATGGTAGAGCTGGATTTTGGTTTCTATAAAGAGTATATCCCGTTTTCCGGGGTGCGCTGGTTCGGCTGTCCGTATCCGCACCTCAAGTGCGAATAAGGGTGGATTTTCGTCCGGACCTGAGGTGCAGATAAGGGTGGTTTCTTATCCGCACCCCCAAGTGCAATACGCACGAAGTATAATTAATATTATTGTTATTGTTATTGTTATTATTAGTAGTATTATGAATTATTCTTCCAGTAATTCCGAGTTAAATCAGAGTGCGATTGCAGCGCCACGGAATGTTCGTTCAATCGCCGGTTGGCAACGTGTTTAAACACTCCAATTTATTGTTATTTCCGAGCATGCCAAGCCTAAAGCAGTTGAGCACTTGAGCTCGTGGTCAAGGTCTGTTGAGGAACTATGGCACTACGTTACAGCGCTGGCTGCGCCGGCCCTATCCGAGTCGGAGTCTTGGGACTATCCTGAAGAGGATGTTTCTGACGTGGTACAAGTTGGTAGTGCCTTCGATGACTTCAAATCCTTCAAGAAGGCCTTTACCAACAGGCAACGCACCAGCTCTTCGTGGTTCACAGGTCAAATTCTGTTGAAGTGGCGAACAGGGGCTTGGATCCCCCAAGACGTTGAAAGCGGAACTCGTTTACACCAACGTTACGTACAAATGCAAACATGCAGGGATGGGTACGGCATGGAAAAAGGGTATGCGGCCAAATCAACGGTAGTTTGCATTACTATGCAGTCTGCATCCTTGTGCCAGGCAAATGCCGCAAATAAAAAGTTTAGCACAGAGAAATCTGGAATTTCTAAGGGACACTGACAGGGTATATATGCTCGCCAATGTGTTTATCTGTACATGACATATGAGAGCCCCCAGTCCAATATTTGCGACTCGAAATTCGTTTTCCTTCCGCTCGAAAGCTGCCGATCGAGAACTGGCCGGTTTGAGTCGCGCTCACTCTCTTCTGCGTGGTCACGGGCCGCTCTCTATGGTTTAGACACAACCACCAAATATCATCAAAGTCGTGGGTCATCTAAGGCACACACTTAATTTTAAAAATAGAAAAATAAATATGAGATTAATTTTTTATGGCTTCAAAAAACTGCTAATACATTGATTAGAAAAAAAAGTTGCACAGCCACGTGACTTCCGGCAACTCTTTCTCCTCTATATTTCTTCTTCCTACCCAGTCCAGTTTCGATTTCGAGCAGCTGCGTTTTTTTACTTTATTAAAAATATGCGTGACTCAGTAGAAAATTATTGACACCAATATAAATCGCAAAAAAGGGGGGAGGGTGAGTGTCACTTTAATAATATAAAGGATATTTAAATTGTTAATAATGTTTATCTGTCTGTCTTCTACGTTGCCAATATTTTCCACTGTTTTCTTCAGATTTTTTTATATATTGCTCGCAGCTGGCACAGCTGCCTGAGGGGGAAAAATACAGGTGGTTTTCCCTTATTGGCTGACAATGATCACGTGACTATATTGCCGGTCGAATGGACATGAAAAAAATACTTAAAAAATGCTGGCATAGCACTTCGAGAAAAAAGAATTTCAGCAATACCCACCCGTTCTTTGCGTGTAAACTCATGCCAGCTACACTCAATTTATCAAAATGGATATTAGATGTAGGTAGGCAGGCCACAAAGATCAGCGACATACGCTAAAATTCATCTTATGTATATCAAGGTTGCCGGATACAATTTTAATGCACGCTTGTGTTCGGAATTTTATTCAAACAAATAGACGGGTGAAATACTCGCATTATAAACTTCGATATCTCATCATGTCACTGATACTTGAGTTGTATTGCTTTTAGACATTGTAAAATAACCGAGATAATGAAAATATATATACACCAACTCATGTTTACAAACAAACCGAGCGCGGAGCGCCCTAGCGGACGCCACGGCGCCGCGCATGCGCGATGGGGTGTGGGCAACAAGCCTGCCGTCGCCCATAAACAAACCATTGAAATGCGATGTTGTCGGCGTCGGTGTGAAGTCCCCGCCTCTTTTTCGCGTTGGAATTGTTGATTTTACGTCTTCCTGGCAATGTCTGACTACTTGAGCGGCGTCAGCGAAATTACCGAGGCTCGTTACACCGCAAAACTTCGCGTGAATAATCTGACATGCGGCGATTCATTCCGCGTGGACGCCGCGGAATGTACTCTTAAAGCCTGATTCACATGATGAGATTTCGCTCGCAGTTTTCAGCAGCGACGTCGCTCGGGCTGCAAAAGCGTGAACCGTAGCTGAGATGGTCGACGTCGATACTGAAAATCGCAAGCAGAATCGGACCGAGTGAATCAGGCATAACAGGTCGGTGATGGTCACTGGTAACAGTGATCATCATCTCCTTATATCTACTGTTTACATCGAGCCTGCTTACCAACCTTCAACCTTAAGTCCTTTGAGGCCTGCACTTACTTCTTATCGCAAGTACCGGGCCCATGTTTGGTCTACGGGCCGGTGTCCTCTAAAAGAGCAGACGACAAGCAGAAACGTTCGAAAGAGCAGACGACAGTTCGAACGATCAGGCGGCCGTTTGAACTTGAAGACGCACTGAACGTAGTCCGCAGATGGTCCGTGCAACTTGACGGTTTTCCGGGCGTTTATGTTGGAACAAACCAAATAAATCTGACGACCACAAGTATCCGTGAATTCAACCCAAAGTGCTTCCCGCCCAAGCAATCGTGGTCCGACCGCGTCTCGTTTCCCCTTCTCACGGCACATATCCACGTTATCGGACGAACCGAGCACATGAAAACTGATCTTCAAACCTTTCTCGACACTTTTGGTACAGCCCCAGTCGCGGCATTTGACGAGAAGGCAGGTTTCTGTCTGGTTCCTTTCAAAACAGCGCAAAAATACACGTCTGGCTATGGCCCTTCCGCCCACAGCCCCGGACCGGAAGTGCGACCGACGCGCCACCACCGCCGTGACGTAACAGAGATGAGTTCGTGTATACCTAGAAATAGTATTTTTGTCAAAGCCCACGTAAATGACAATATATATATATATATATATATATATTTATTTATTTTTTACCGCAGAACCATTATGCATCTGAATGATTGACTGCCGCTGGAACAATACAACGCGCAAAAAATTGTTACTAAGGTGCTATGTCACGTCTATGCGCCGAGAAAGTGAGGAAGAAGTAGACGAGAGCGCGCGGGGACGTCAGTACGCCGAGCTCTGGTTAGAACGATTAGTGGGTAAGCCAAAGCCAGCTGCCTTTGTCTCCACTGCACGCGTCGAACGCGTTAGAACGCCGGCGTCTGGCGTTTGGCTTTCGTGTCCGATTGCGTTCGACCATAGCCTCCTCCATATTCCTTAAGCCTGGCGGTTCGACGACGGAGCCATGCAGTGCCCCGTCGCAGATTTGGAACGCGAGGATCTGGTAGCACAGAGCGTTTCTCGGGAGCCTGTAGTCAGCGCACAGCTTTTGCAGCGGCGAGGACCCGAAACATGCTTTTCAAACCCGACGAGAAAAGAAGCAGCAGCACGAGGAACGCGAGGAGCACGAGCGGACATTCCATCGCTCGGGAGAAGCGTGTTTCGGCGTCTCGCCGCAGCGGGGCGCCCGTCACCTGGCTCTCCTCTCATCCGTTGTCTGCCGCTCTTGCTTTTCAATTTCGGCGGCCGCGTCTCGTGGCGATCTGCCATGCGTTGTTGGCGGCGTTCGCGCACTACAGGGGCGTTTCTCCGTCTATCATCATCATCGTTTGTGACGTCATGGGTCAGACTGGGACAGACCGCGCAGATCTTGGAACCCACGGCTTGTCAGCTCGCCTCATGTGCTGTTTGGTTAACGCGAGGCAAAGTCTGTTTCACGCGTTCTGTTTATTTGGTGAAGTGATATTAGTAGTAGAGCATTTTACCAAAGCTTGAAACCGTGGCACAAGTGGTCTTGTAACAAACACTTTTGGCGCTGAGGTGTCGAAGCGCTCGGATAATGGTGTGCTAATCTCTACCCCAGTAAAAAAAAAAAAAAGCTGGATGATGAAAATACAATATATAGCGCTTTACCCCGCTGCATCACCTACCGGGACAAATAGGGAGCCTTCTTTTATTATGATTCGGATAAAATAAAGTGACAAAGGAATACCTCATCAAACTGAAAATAGGAAAGCGAAATTCGAGAACCTTTCACGTGTGTGGTGAACACTTCCGCGAAAGCGACTCCGTCTATCCTGTTGGTTTCAATGTCTTCTGTGAGTGCTGGTCTCTTATGAGTTCCAAGTTGATTCATTTTTTTTTCTAATCTCATACACCAGCGATCGAACATTTCCTCAAAATAACTGGCAGGAACAAGCGGTGGCTGGCCTCTGGAGTCGTTTCAATCCAATCCTCGCCCATTCACCCGGTCAATTCGAAACGTGCGAGGCCCTCTTGCGATCGAACTCTTAAATCTAGTAAGTGGGTGACGCTTCAGCGTTCCAAAAGTCAGGTATTCACCTGCCATGAATTACTACCATTTGTATGTTTAATTTTCCGGACCCAAATTGCCATAATGCGTGATGCACTTCTCAGCGAGCGATTTTAAATTTGTAAACAATTTTTAAGAAACATTGGATAGAACAAATTAATCAACCGCCTGAATTTTCGGGGCCATCTTCGACAATTAAAAAAATTATAAAAAATCTCTGCTTTTTTTTTTTTTAAGAACAGGAGTCGCGTTGTGACAAACTTCTTTGCCACGCATTCAATTCGAGAGGAGCGAAGTGTCAGTTTCTGACGAGCATTTGCTCGTCAGCAACTGTCGAGTCACACTTGGATAGAAGAGTCGGTATCGGCAAGCTCAATGTAGCAAAGACAAGTGTGCGGCGCTTTGCAACACAACTGTGCGTGCCTGCAGAGCTATGAAGACAGCACGTCATTTACTCTGGTGAATGCAGAGCCTTTTTCTACAGCAGCTTCCACAGATCCGAAAAAACCAACAACAAGAATAAGAGAGGCTGTGTATAGCCCTGACGCACGCCACGCAAGCTGTAAAGTAAAGCTCCAGGATTGTTCTTGACCATTTTGAAGTGTTTTTTTATATAAAAAGCAACCTCGAGGCGCTGTTGTTTATAAGAAAGATCACTCACAAAAACGTCATACACGTTTCTTTAATAAATAAACCGTTTATAATCGGCATAGATGCGAACAAACATTGCCACTCCGCGTTTTGACATAGCGCGTCGCGTGCTCGCATCTACCAGCTCCGTCACAGGAGGGCGCCCGTGAGGTGGCGCCACCAAAATATCTCGTCGCCATTCGACAAGTGCAGTGGAGACAAAGGCAGCATTAGTTTCCACTGCACTCGTCAAACGCATTAAAACACGGTATCTCGCATTCGAACGCGTTCCACGAGTGAAGTGGAGACAAAGGCAGCTAGTTTTAGGTCTACCCACTAATCCCTCCAATCAGAGCTCGGCGTTATGACGTCCCCACGAGCTCTCGTCTCCCCCTCCCCCTCAATTTCTCTATGCATTTTTTGTTAGCCGGCGCCATATCACCTCGACAAAAATGCCAGCAGTCAAGTGATTGTTAACAGCCCATGAGAGTCAACTCCCTCTCCACCGTTGCTTTGAACCATGCTTAGTGTCTCCTCCTCGTCCTCCTTCGCTCTCTCTCTACTACTACTGTCATTCTCCTCATTTGCTCTCACGGTCACTCAGGTGCTCAGCAGCTCGGTGGGGTTTGCATATACAGGTTGTCGCCAGTTTAATGCACTTGAAGCTTTTGCTGTTATGTAGCAGGCACATAGGCAGAATTTCCTTACGGGGATGGTCAGAAAATGCTCTGGGTAGAAGAGAAAAAGAAGAGGGGGTGCCAGCAAAACTGAAAAATTCTGGGGGTGTTCAGGCTCCCTGGGCACACCCCATGGATATGTGCCATTTATGTAGTGTGATATGGACAACATTCCACAGGCCAGTAAGGTATGGTCCATAATAGTCGTCTGCTGCTGCCAAATATAAGTGGACAGAACAGGGTCTGCTGTCATCATTTCACTCGGTCAGCTTTACGTCACAAAGTGCTTTCGATAAGACTCGGAGAAGCAGCCAACGCCTCATTAGGAGAAGCTAGGCCTCCTAATGAAGCGTCGGCTGCCGCTCCAAGTCTTAACGGACACTCTTTTTTACATTGTTCCTAGCAGCTTCGACATGCTCATGTTTTGCTTGGGCTTCAGTCAGCTGCCATCGAAGCCCCGGCACAAGGATTCTGGCAAATTAACATTATGTGAATATCACCTATTTGGGCCACTGGTCATTTTTAGATATTACTTTTTAAGAAGGATGAGTTTGATTTATATAATACTATCACTTAAAACAAATACTTTATTAGCAACTAGAACTACTATTATGATGTTGTTTCACCCAGACATTGTTTGCACCTTTGTCTGATAAAAAATTTGCTTTAATTTCAGAACAACAAAAGTGGACTGTACAGCATTTGTCAGGGTGCAGCGCTGATGAAACATATTTAGAATGATGATGATGCATGATGACTGGGGTTTAACAGCGCAAGAGCGACTCTTGGCCATATTGCGCCAAGCGTAGTTACTTTAAAAGAGCCTAGCAGTTACGTCTCAGTTTACGGTATCTAGCTATACCAGGTGCAAAAAGCTAGTTGCATATAGTGAAACTTAAAACGCGAGCAAATGGTACCAGAGGTCTATCGCCAAGCAAAAAATAAGGATGAACTGGAAGGTGGTTTCTGAAAAGTTCAGAAAACTATCTTCGACGCTGATGATAAAAATATCTACATGCTCTCACAGGATGTGAAGGGCGAAGTTAACATTTTCCCACACCTCTTTCACAGAATCCTTACATCTTCACCCGCAGAGCAAGTGCAGGTGAGTCAATCGGGCATGGCCAATTCTCAAGCGGCACAAAAAGAACCCTTCGAACCGGCGGTCCTTATGGGAAGAACATTATTTACATAGCAAGCATAGCGGTCCATAGCCGACCTGGCTGGGCTGGATCCACGAGAGTCTGTTCCAGAGCCCGAGCGCGAGCGCGTGCTCGTGTCCCGCTTCGTGGCAGCCTTCACTGTTGCCAGCACATAACATCCCTCCCCCTAGGTCACGTAGTCCTTAAGGTAGTTAGGACGTTGGCGTTGTCGCTGAGGACGACTCGGCCGTTCTTGCTCCGGCGCTGAAGTTGGCAACACTTCTTGGCGCCTTGGTTCTGGAGCACGCGGAAGCTGTGAAGAAGGTGTTGCCGCAGGTGTTTCCTCTGGAGCGGTCGGCTGCGCAGAAAAGTCCGCGTTACTCGTTGAGAGCGGACGCTCTTCCACCGGCTCATCCAAAGGTCGTGGCTCGCATGGCAGGGGGCGCTGCTGTAGTGGCAGCTCTGTCGCAGGCTCCGCCTCCAGATACGTGCTCCACTGCCGACTTCGGATTTGGTCTACGTGTCGCTTCCATAAACGTCCGTCGATGGTACGAACCTTGTACGACACCGGGCCAGTGATCTCAGTGACGACACCGGGTAGCCACTTGGGGCCTGCTAGATAATTGCGGATGAAGACGGTGTCTTGCAGTTCAAATTCTCGTACACCTTGTCTTCCCCGCAGCGCTTGTTTTTCTTGTTTGTCTACCATCTCTGTTTGTAGGTCTGGGTGAAGCCGGTCCAGCGCTGTATGGAGTCTTCGACCCATCAACAATTCTGCAGGACTCTTTCCTGTCGTAGAGTGCGGCAGAATATGTTGGCTCAAAAGGAAACGTGCCAGCTTGGTGGCCATGTCACCTCTTTCCATGCGCCTGAGGACCTGTTTAGTCTCTTGGACCATACGCTCTACTTGACCGTTAGATGATGGATGGTACGGCGCCACCTTGACGTGCCGGATTTGGTTCCTCAGCGTGAATTCTTTAAATTCTTGCGAGACGAACGCCGTTCCATTGTCGGAGACTATAGTGTCTGGAATACCATGTGTTGCAAACAACGCTCGCAGCTTTTGACAAACTGTTGCTGAAGACATGGATGCCATCTGGATGACTTCCAGCCATTTCGAGTGTGCGTCCACCACCAAAAGGAAAACCTTTCCTTGGAATGGCCCGGCAAAATCTATATGGATCCGGGACCAAGGGTTTCTGGCAAAGTCCCACGGATGCAGCCTTGCGCGTGCAGGTTCCGGCCTAGTCTCCTGGCAGGGTAGGCAGGTGCGGACCTTCCTTTCGATATCTTGATCGATGCCTGGCCACCAAACTGTGCTTCTAGCCAGCGCCTTCATGCGGACGATTCCGGGATGCATGGTATGCAACAACTCCAAGACCTGGTCTCTGGCTTGCCCCGGAACGATAACTCTACTCCCCAGAGTAGGCACCCCCGATACTCTGACAACTCATGCTGCCGTCGAACGAAGGGCTTGAACTGGTCCGGCAGTTTCTTTTGAGGCCATCCGACCACTGTCCAATGTAGAACTCGGGCCAAGGTTGGGTCATTGCGGGTGCATCGTGCAATCTTTTGGGCATCCCAAGGAATCTCCGGCGCAGTCTCCAGCATCCGGACTTCAAAAAGTTTCTGGTCAGGTGGGCTGTTCTTCTCAGTTAGAGGCAGTCGACTCAGTGCATCTGCGTTCCTGAGCTGATGAGCAGGCCTGTACTCCAGCTCGTAGTCGTAAGCAGACAGCATTAACGACCAACGCAACATCCTCGGTGACAGGACCTGAGGCATTGGTTTTGTGTGATGCAGGAGTCCCAGTAGAGGTTTGTGATCTGTCACAATCCGAAAATGCCGGCCATAGACGAACTTGTGGAACTTCCGTATTCCGAAACCTATTGCCAGGGCTTCGCGGTCTGTCTGTGCGTAGTTCCGTTCGGCAGGTGTCATTGTTCGAGATCCATATGCTACCGGAACCTCTCGGCCTTCGCTGTCGACGTGGCTCAGCACCACCCCAAGTCCATACGGAGAGGCATCACAGGCCATAACCAGTGGCTTGTGGACACTGTAGTGGCCAAGGACGTCCGAAGACTGCAGTAACTTCTTGGCCCGCTGGAACGCTTCTGCTTCCCGCATTGTCCATTTCCACTTATGGCCGTCATCGAGCAGCCTGTGCAAGGGCTCCAAAATGTGTGACACTCCCCGCAGGAACCTGTTGTAGAAGTTTAGTGCTCCTAGGAACGCTTGCAACTCCTTCTTACACTTCGGCTCGGGTGCTTCATGGATAGCCTTGACTTTGTCATCCGTCGGCTGTATTCCTGCCTTGCTGACTTTATAACCCAGGAATACGACTTCATCCGCTCCAAAAGTACACTTGTCACGTTTCAGCCGGACACCGTCGTCTTTAATTCGTTGAAGCACTGCTTGCAGACGGGTGTTGTGCTCGGCGTCATCTTTACCGCCTACGAGGATGTCATCTAGAAAAACTTGCACCCCTTCCAGTCCTTGCAGCAGCTGTTCCATGTATCTCTGAAAAATAGCAACGGCAACAGCTACTCCGAACGGCAGGCGCGTGACCCGGAAAAGTCCACGGTGTGTGGTGATGGTGAGAAGGTCCGCTGTCTCACTATCGACGGTCACTTGCAGGTATGCTTGGTCTAAATCCAGCTTGGAAAACTTGGCACAACCCGCCAGTTTCGCAAAAGTTCCTCCGTTGTGGGCAGGGGGTAGCTTTCCCAACGAACGACAGGGTTTACAGTACTCTTGTAGTCGCCACAAATTCGCACTGTGCCATCCTTCTTGATCACAGGTACTATTGGAGTCGCCCAACGGGAATGTCGTACGGGTTCCAAAATGCCTTGATTGATGAGCTTGTCCAAGGCTTCATCCACTCTTGGTAGTAAGGCAAAAGGAACTGGACGTGGTTTGAAAAATTTGGGCTGAGCGGTCGGTTCAACTTCGACTCGGACTGGTGGTCCTTTGCTTTTACCCAGACCCGGTTCGAAGACCTCGGCGTGACTTCGCAGCACTGCTGCTGTGGACGGACTCTGGCTCTTCGACTCTCCTTGCAGTTGATTCACTTTTAACTCAATCCCGAGAGCCTTAAACCAGTCACGGCCCAGCAAGCCCACGCCTGCTCCTTTGATCACGACAAGACGCAGTAGCTCTTGACGCCCTTTGTATGTGACCTGGACCATCACAGAGCCTAGCACCTTCAGTTCCTGCCGGTTGTACGTGCGAAGACGCAGTTCACAAGGGCGTAGCTTGTGCTTGGACAACCGCAGCTGGCGCATAGTTCTCTCGTTGATCACGGAACACACGGCTCCCGAGTCGACTTCCATCTCGAGAGGGTTTCCGTTAACCTCGACGACGACCCGGACTGCAGGCTCCTCGGCAGTTACTTGGAAAATGCCGAACATGTCCGCCGTCTCACCGTCGCGCCGCCGACCGCCTTGGCCTGGGCGTTTGTCACCTGTCGGCTTAGGTGTAGGTGACGACTGCTTCGCCTTCCGTCGACAAACCTTCACGACGTGGCCCCGCTGCTTGCAGAAATGACACTGGGCGTGTCGAAAACGACACTCGTCTGGGGTGTGTGTCCCTCCACAGCGAAAACACTTGCTTTCCTTTAGCTGTGACTTCAGCGCAGCTGCATCTCTTGACGCTGAGGAGTTCACCTTAGTGTTCGAAGTCGTGTGCTTACCGACCCGGCACACGTCGCTGCTCTCGGCGGGCACCGCTCCCCGAATCTTCTCTGTCTGACGGTGGGCGTACTCTGCTGCAATCGCCTTCTCCTTGGCTACCGAGAAGGTTAATTCGGGCTCGGACAGAAGCCGTCGCTGAAGGGACTCTTCCCGGAGGCCGCAGACAAACCTGTCTCGGAGCATGTCATCCAACGTCGGCCCGAAATCGCAGTGTTCCGACAACCGGCGAAGCTCGGCGATGTAGTCGGCGATACTCTCCCCTGACGCTGGTCGCGTTTCCCAAACTGGAAACGCTGGACGATGACAGACGGCCTCGGGTTGAAGTGGGCCGCTAGTCTGGAGACGATGTCGTCGTAGCTTGTCTCGGAGGGTAAAGCCGGTGAGCAGAGCGAACGAATAATTGCGTACGTTGCCGCCCCGCAGACCGTGCAAAGGATTGCACGCTTCTTCTCGGCTGACTTTACCTCGTTTGCGATAAAGTAGAACTCGAGTCGTTCGCGGTAAAGTGGCCATGTTGCACCGTTGCTTGATTCGAACTCACCGATGCAGCCAAATGCCGGCGCCCCTGGTGCCGTCGCTTCCGCCATGGCACCGTGAACAGCGCGCTGGTAGGTTCTTCACCTCGTCGCCAATGTTATGTATTTAGACTTTATGTACATTATTTACATAGCAAGCATAGCGGTCCATAGCCGACCTGGCTGGGCTGGATCCACGAGAGTCTGTTCCAGAGCCCGAGCGCGAGCGCGTGCTCGTGTCCCGCTTCGTGGCAGCCTTCACTGTTGCCAGCACATAACATCTCCCATACTTCTAAATTGGGCTGAATAACATGAAGTTTGTTATCAATCTGTGTGTCGCAATTCAGCTGTCATAACTTAATAATTGACTTGTTTAAGGCTGGCTTGAGGTCTTGATGTGGTAGGCCAAAAGACGTTTCCGTGTAGTTTTTGGCAGGAACTGCAAGGTGGTCTGCCTTCTCGTTACCAGGAACACCCACGTGGCTGAGCACCCAGCAGATTTTTCAAGTTATCCTAGATGGAAAGCTTTGTTTATCTGAACACGAACCTGTTGCACAAGAGTGTTCTTTCAGTCTGCATGCTAAAGATAAAATAGCTAAAGAACACTTTGGGAATCAACAAACAGAACTGCTTTGTTGATGTTATTTTCTAGTACATATCGAACAGCCATAAGTGTACCAAACGATTTAGCAGTAAAAATAGTTGCTGGAGGTTGAGTCGCCTGACTTTATTGAAAGCGAGAGAGTAAACTGCACGGCCTACGCAGGTCGATGTTTTCGAGCCATCAGTGTAAAAGTGTAGATAGTCCCTATACTTCTGCTCTAGCTTAGCTGCAAACTCCCGCAAGAGAACAAGAGGAGGAACAACCTTTCTTGCTGCACTTTGAAAGTGACCAATCTCAAGAGATTAACACCAAGTCCCAAGTCCCTATCGAAAAGACCATCAGGAAAATCCTGATGGTCCATCAGGCTGATGGTCTGACGTCTTTCTGGACATTGATGGTCTGATAGCCTGATGGTGTGATGGTTTGATGGCTTGATGGTGTGATGGTTTGATGGTGTGATGGTTTGTTGGTCGGTATGAATTTCTAATCACACACATTTACCGGCAGAAGACAAAGATTTCATTAGAGTCAATTCTGAACTTTATTCTGTGCCCATTATTATTTCAATAAAGGAACGTCCGAAGCGTTAGGGTACCTTCCGAAATCCCCGTAGAAACCTGAAAACAAAGTTTGCATTTAGTTTATAATATGTTATTATCTCTATTTGGAAATGATTGAACGTTGAATTATTAAACCGCAAAAACAAAATGGAAGAGAAAATGCGTTTAATCCACTCACTACTTTCGAGACTCCACGACGGGCAGCAATTAACTTCATCGCCGTTGCGTGGCTATCTTAACTTTGTCCCCATCGTCCATGCTGGGCATGACGGTGTCGTGCGACAGCGTGCAATACACTAAGCCTCGTCGTCCCGAGAATGCTGTAAGCCTCGTATTACCGCATTCACGGCTTTGTAAACGTTTTTTCGTCGAAAACATTTAGCTCACAGTACAGGTGCACCTAGATAAATGAATTTCCTATCAAGCAAAGTGCGTTTTCCGGCACATTCTCTGCCACATTGATTGCAAACATGATCTATTGACATACAAAGCTGGATCAACAAAATGTTTCACCGACGGAGAATAGAACAATTTAGAACAAAACTATGGTTGCAAAAACATACCTGAGTTCAAGAAGGTTTCTTCGTTACCTTCCGAGTATCCTTGGACAATTGTTGAGGCGGATTATTACGGATTGAACACCCTGTTATCGAGCCCGGCCGCTGTCAGCTTTACACACCAAATGTAATTCACGCATGCGCAACGATCTTTCCACCATCTTTCGGTGGTGGAAAGAACTTGACTATATTCGGGAGGTTCCAGCAGTGGCCGAGAGAAGGCGCCAATGACCTCACGTCGTTGCGCATGCAAAGCACCATGAGAAGCACCATCAGCCTTTTTTCGTTCTGATGGTCTATCGAGATATCCTGATGGTCTCACTCTGGGCAACATCAAAACGTTTCGATGGTCCGTCAGTTGCCACAACAAACGTTTTGAAGGTCTCTGGCAGAGATGGCAAAATTACTTTTAAAAAGTAATTAAATTACATTACTAATTACTTTCCTGAAACTGCAAAAATGTAATTAAATTACATTACAAATTACCGTGGACAAAAGTAATGACTTTACATTACAATTACTTTCCATAAGTAATGAAATTACTTTGACATTACTTTTTGAATACCTTGAGGCAATAATTCGTGCTTATTTCATTTAGCCTTATATCTACCAGAAATCAGACCTTCGTGTTTACACTTTAACATCTTATGCGCCTCAAAGTGAACCATTCTGAACTGTCGTTTTGCTGGCGCACACGACATAAGAGTTAAAATGAGGAATAGCTTTTAGATGTGACTCAAAGGCAGTCGACTCACCGGTTTTGCTGTTCATTCAACGGTGAAGGTCCTTACTAAAAGGGCGATATGTTTATTCTTCCTGATTTAAACCAAGTTATAGTACGTGTCAGTCTGTTGAAGTCGGGCCATGGGAGCTCGTTCTTACAAGTAGTCGTCACAAGAAACGTTTCCCTTCCGCCTCAGACGCAGTATAATCCTGTCGTCCCAAGCGCACTAGTTGACGTATTCCCGGTCATTCCTCTCAAAGGTATTGTTCCCAAACACCCGAAGAGCCCAAGTTTCTGCGCGTTGTCACACAAAGGGGCTGGATAATTGCTAGCAGAAGCGTCGCCAGTTGAGGAAGGGAATGACGCGAACTTCCTAAATTGTGTACTTTCCCAACAAACAAGTGGCGATATTAGCTTGTAGGCTATTCCAGAATAAACTTCCCAAGGAATGTCAGCGTGGCATACCGCGAGCGGCACCTGCTTTGCTCGAGGACGCACGAGAGGGTGTGGGGCCTTGACAAGGCATTTGGAATTTTCTATTTATCCGGTCGTTTGTTGTTCACGTTGGTCGAAGCTAACAGTTTGACTTTGCTTGATGAAAGAACAAGAATGGCTGGGGATCTGCTTGTCCTGTCCTCTCAGGTTTTAAAATGTGTTGACCTCATTATTGATGTGCCCTTCGCCTTGTAGACTAAAAGCCGTTCATTCCTAAGCTGACAGTGCGGTGGAAGCTACGTGATCGTTGGAACAGTCACACGTCTATCTTTCGCAACGTAACCACGCTCTCGTTCATACCCACAGCGCAGAGAAAGGGATGGATCAGGTGATTAAAGGGAGGTAATTGATTGGTTCTGGTTAGCTCGGAGCTCCCACCGCTGTCAGCTGAGGTATGAACCAAGTGCAGTATCGTCGTGATGACGCGACGCCGTGAATCTGTCGTGCCTGGAGTTCGTAAACCGTTGCCTCCCAGCGATGTCGACACGTAAGCTTCTCTCCTTCGCTTTTCCAACCCGCCTTTGTGCGTCTGTTTAGTTCTTCGTACTAGGCTTTGCACTGATGTCGCCGTTGCTTATTTTCTCTAATGTCTCTCTCACAACCTTTCACGCTGCAAAATGATTTTTTCTTTATTTTTTAAGCATGCAAATGAACTTTCTAATTTAGGACAAAAGTAATTTCAAAAGTAATGAGTATTTTTGTCGAAATTACTGCCTGAAAGTAATTCATTACATTACTAAATTACCAGCCTAGAGAAGTAATTCATTACATTACTCATTACCACGAAAAGCAATTTAATTCACTGTAATTTCATTACAGTAATGTCATCACAGCCATCTCTGGTCTCTGGGCTAAAAACAGAAGCCTTTAATGGTCCATCAGCCACCATCAGGAAATGTCTGATGGACTATCAGGCACAATCAAGTAAGCCTGTCGGACAATCGACAGTTAAATGAGCCCGCCAACGATTTTTTGACCGGTTTGAAGTTCGCGCCGAAACGGAGCTCCTTGAAAGTAGGAACACCAAGGAAAAAAACAACAAAAATTCGCATTATTTTGTGAGTTATTAGCAAATTAAATATTTCAGAAAACAACTTTAAACAAGCAAAACATTGCGCTTCATGACGTAAAATGAAAATGAGTTTAGCGATTGAGCAAAGCGGCCCGTCGGTCATTAGGCCTCGCTGCATCCATCGTCAGCTTCGGGACCGGATTGCGGTTGTCATCATCGATGAATTTACCGGGCTTATCGGATTTTGAGCGCCGAATCCTTAAAAGGAGTGCGGAGCTGGGCGTCGCGTCGTGCGAGGACACCCACGCAAGCGCCGCGACGCGTCTCTGCCTCAGTCCGTTTCGACAGCCGCGGAAGAGTCGTCTCCCGCAACTCCCGCCACCGGAGCCACCTCGGCGAGTAGGAGGTGTAGTACAAGCTGGTGAGCGTTCCCGCTGTGCACTTATTCTTGGACCAGCTCAGGTGTAAGATAGACAGGTGGGGAAACGAGAGCCAAAATGAGCGACCGAATTGTGTCCCCATCGGGCTTTCTTTTTTTGTGGCGCCATCTATGTGGAGCACCGCGAACTCTCACTCCAGGCGAGCAACCGGTGGCGACCGGCTAAACTGACGGAGATTTTTTTTCTCCGCCGCAGCGCCATCTGTCGCAAATCGGGGGTACCCGCAAACAGACGAGTACACAATCCAGTCACGGCGCTGCGGTAGGCCTCTATGGGCCGTTTCCCCACCTGTCTATCTTACACCCTGGACTAGCCTATGCGAGCAGATGAGAAACTCGGTCCCAAGTAAGCTTGCAATCCAGGTGGCGACTGTGGCCGCTGCACGGCCATGCCTACAAATCGGGGGTGCTTTTGCTACCGTGAGCTGCCACAAGCCGCTCGGAAACAGCCGGCATGCAGAGTGCATGACGGTGAACACCGACTTCTTCAAGCTGTGCCTCGATGTCGCCATCCTCGCCGTGGCGTATTGCGAGGTGCGCGAGAAGGGTCTCGAACATCCCCACGAGCTCCACGAGGAGTGCAAGTGGTGCTTAGCATAACACGGCAAAATAAAACAAGAAATGTGACCGCTCACAGTTAGGATTTCAACAACTAAAACCACTAAAGGGTAGCAGCAAACCAGTTCAACCTCACTTGTGATTAAATGGCTGGATTTCATTGTTCTCATTTATGAGACAGAATATTCATACTCTCAGCCTACAAAAACCTGCCAACACTTATGCAAATGTGAGCCTAGTTTAATGAGGCGCTTTTGAAGCAAGTTATTCTTTTTTAATCCTATAGCAGGGTGTAACACAGAAGGTATAACAAAGAGGGTGGCTTGGGGAGCTAAATCATTGCAGCAACGCGAAATGTCACAAGTCAATCTGCAGTGATATTGAAATAACAATAGTTGCATTGTGCAGTCAGGCCTCTTGCTTATCTGTATCAAGCCAAGATACACTACGCGCTATAGAAGGAGGCAATGCCGCATTCAATTTCTTGTGCCCAGCGTCCCACCTGGAGGATACTGGTTCATTAGCTTGTCCTTTACTTCAACTTTTCACTAAAGCAACTTCTCACCAAAATGCTTTCAGGTACCCTCACCAGCTATACGAGGAAGCTGCTAAGGCTCTGGTGAAGAGATATCCAAGGCTGGCAGATGCTTCAGTCTTGGGATATGCGAGTTTTTTTTTTTATTTTACTAAGCATAAATCCACAAACTATTATTGACTTTTGAACATGATCCTGCAAACTAAAAACACAGCTTACTCATAACATAACTTTGCAAATACTCTGCTAAGCTCGTTTAATACGACGAACGAAAGAGCCACTGTTATGGCACATTCACACTGGAAGCGGATCCGCGTTCGCGAAGCGGTTGCGGATGCGGTTCGCCAGCGACCCCGCTCAGACACACCCAGAGGCGGTTGGCGGTTTCTCGGCGATCACGCGTGATGCTTTGAAAGTTGCGTTTGGCAACCCTTGCTTTACAATCAAAAATCCACTTTAATCTCACGATCCAAAGCCAAAAATTTGCTATTTTGGCGGCACTCTGAAGATTTTTCTTCGGGATGTTCGCACGCATCACGAGTTCAGGCAGCGAAAAAAGCGACATGGACATGCGAAACTTGCTTGCGATTCCCTCGACTTCGCCTACAAGCAAAGCCCAGCTAGACACGCCTTGCTCACTCACAAAAGGATGTCCCTGATATTTTTTTTTTAAAGTGGACCCTTCCCGCATGAATAGGCTGACCTTGTTTTCGGGATAGAAGGCCAGTTTTCTTCCCCTTGCTGTTCGCTCTTATCATTTTTGAAGATAAGAGTGGGGCGTGGACTGTGGTGCGGGGGAATGTGTTCGGTGCTGGCCGATCGTGGCTTCGTTGGTGGCGGACTCTCATCTCGCCACTCGCACGTCGTTCGAGTTTACTGTTCGTTTGACATTAAGCTCAAACAAACGCCATATGAATTACCTCTCAGCATCGTCCAATACGTACACTTTATTCCTTGAGTATGTTCCCTTTATTTCTTTTGTTAGTAGTACACGCTTACAGGCCGAGCTAGCGCAGGTACCTCATGCCGCTCCGCGGTAGTGCGTTGGCTACGCAATCAGGCTCACGACGTCTCTATCGGCCTTCGTGGTGGTCATGCACGGTGTCGAAAGCTTTCAATAGTTCACGCGACTATCTTAGTGGGCACAAACGCTGACATTTCGGTCGATCAGGGGCGGGTCTCGACGTTGTACGGGCAGAGTTTAACAAGGCAGCGAGCTTCGGCTGTGGCACCGGAATAATAAACGAACTCTTACCCGGACCAAATCACCGGTGCGAAGCCCGTTAGATTACGCGTCAATTATTTTCGCGGCGGATTCAAGGGACGGACGTGAACATCACGTGTCCCCGCTGATTTGTCTGCTGTAACGCTAGAACTACAGAGCCTTGGACGCCTCACCAGTGACAGGTGCCATCTTGTTTCGAAAGTCACTGACGTCAGGTCAGCGTCGCGTTGTGACTGGTTGCCGCTTTGCGGTTCGTGATAGCGGTTGGGAGAAATCGGTCCCGAATCGGTTGCAAAAAACGCGCTCAAACCGCTCGATCGTAGCCGCTTTGCGGTTGAGAACGCGCAATCCACTTCGCGTTTGCGGATCCGCTTCCAGTGTGGACGCACAATTTGTAGGCAGTATGTATTTGCTCAGTGGTGCTACTCGCATGCAGTACTACTAAAATTAAAATATATTTATGAGGTTCGACCTGTCTGTTTTTTGCACGTAGAA
>JAZHYW010006020.1:0-42392 GCA_037355805.1 Ixodes ricinus | reverse complement strand
CGTGAAGAGAACGGGCGCGGCGTTTCGGGTTTCACAGCAAGTGCCGCGGACGCTGTGACGTGGAAGCATGTCATTCATTGACAATAAATCCACTTCACAACGTTGTTTTTTAATTTAATATTTATTAATACTCTCAGCCCAGGCCGATACAGGTGGAGTTCCAAAGAAAATCACTTCAGCCTTTGTCCTGGCCGTTACACACACACACACACACACTAAACTCACGAGTTCAGCGGGTGTTAAAACATCTTGAAACTCGATTTGCACCGTGCACGCAGTATCGTTAACATGTTATAGATTACGAAATCGATTTAGAGCACAATACGAATTTCAAAACAGCCTAATACACACAAAAGCACGCGGACATAAAATGACACGAAACAACAAAAAGCACGTAACACGGCAGTAGCTATTGAAACCGCCGCGCAGCCTGTGTTTATCGTGTTTGGAGTTTAACACTATATAACAGGCTGAAGTTGAGCAAGTTGGTACTTAATGCAAAAGGGAACGGTTAGCTGGAACGATAGGGACAAAACACAGACAGGGCGAAACAGGGACTTACACACCGCTGACTATCAACTGATACCTGAAGGTGACTTCATGTCTTATACTTCTTCTCATCACTTCAACCTAAAGATTCACACCCAAAGTAATGCCAATAGATCACCCTAAGTCCTTACATTACACTACTAAATAAAAATACAAAATAAAGATAAAATAAATTAATTACATTAGATTATTTAATTTGGTCACTAACACCTTCCTGACCCAACCCACAAACTACCGCCAACACATATCCACTCTTATTCCCCTTCTGACGGGCACGTGCCACACTGCAACACAAAGTTGCCTTTCTCTCTTGCTGACCGTGATTGAGGGCATGCTCACGCAGTCATCGGCGCTTTCCTCAATGGCGCGGGCCTCAGAATCTCGAGCAATGGCATTTTGTGTCTTTAATAATGGAAACGCTGCTAAAACTTGGCCTGCACCCGCACGTGCGGCAATGGGCTGCGAGGTGCCCAGCCTCGGCCCTGCAGCCGACGCCGCGTGCTTCCTGACTGCCTTTGCCGCGTCTCGTCTGCCCATTCGTGGCAGCTCCCACATGACATTGGAATCTTGTACACAACACCAGTTTGGCACATGGCGTGCGTAGTCCTGTGCGCAGTGTTGCAGGTTGGCTGGTGGTTCTTGGCCTGATTTACCCGGTGGCACACAGAGTTCCCCCTGTTCGGTGCCGAGCACACAACCCTGACACTCTGTTGTGCAGCGCATCTTTTCGAGCTCGGTGGGTGACACCGTGGATGTAAGGGACCACCGCGAAGTCTTCTCGTGGAGTCTGTCTATCTCGCTCGGTACTTGGTGATCTTCTTGAAAATTTTCTGCATATCGTCACACATACGGCTCCAAGGAGGACATCTGGATACCCAGAGTCACGAAGCCTGGCCAATTTGTTTCTGTAAGCTAGGGTCAGCTTGATAGTTGCATGACTTGCGCAGCGCTGATATGAGTGCCGTGTTGGCAACACTTCGTTTGACGGTTTTCGAATGGCAAGATGCAAACGGAAGAAAACCTTTACTTGAACGTGGTTCGTACCTCCAGCGCACACGTCCATCCTGAAACTCCAGTGCGAGGTCCAGGAACTTAATAGACTTGCCCACGGGTAGTTCGTAAGTGAAGAGCAAATCGGGGCAACGTTCTTGGAAGGTTCTCATGATCGAGCTCCTGCATACGTTTTCTTCACTCTTGATGTATGTGCTGCACAGGATCAGGAAATCGTCCACGTACCTAAAGATGGGTTTGACTCTAGCATCGTTCAGTGCAGATTGGATGTGCCTACCACACGCCGCCAAGAACAGATCGCATAGATGTGGCGCCACCCTAGAACCAATGCAGATCCCACTTTTTTGGACGTAGTCTAGACCATCATACGAGATCACGGTCGCCGTTAAATGTACCCCGAGCAGTTCCAAGAAGGCGTCTATGCTAATCCCTGCTGCAGTTTGAAAAGGCGTTACGCCGTGTTCCTCGATGGTCTCTCGTAAAATTGGCATGAGGCTGGTGTGGAGATAGAATAGTACATGTCCTGGATGTCAATGGAAGATCCAGATACTACCTGGGATCCATGTTCCTGAACATAGGCAATAAGCTCTTCCGAGTTGGGAATTCTGTACGGATCATCGCAATGCACCTGGGACGGGTGCTTTGCATAGTATAGGTTGACACATGAGCTTGCCAGATTTTGCTTTCGGAGACAATGGCACGAAACGGTACCCCTACCTTATGTGCTTTTGCCGAGAAGAAAACGTCAAGGTGTCCGCTCTTTGTAGCTTTCACTTTGGTGCCCAGGCTGGTTCGATTGTGATCTCCAAGCAGCAACTTAACGGCAAGCCTAGTTTTTTGGCTTCGTTTCTCATCAACCTGGATGAAGTTTTTTGCCACGTCATGAGTGGCGTTCTCTCCGTAGGTCCCAGCATCAAGGACTACGAAACATTCCTTATCTGAGACACATAGCCGGAGATCTTTACTTCGTATTTCTTGTACCGCACTGCCAAGCCCAAGCCCGGAAGTGCTGGGCACCTCATGGCTTGCGAAGCACTCAATGCCTTCCGTGATAATTTGTGATTTCTGCTTTTCGTGAGCTCGGGACGCAATGGTGCGAACAAGGGCAACCTTGTCTACCGCTTCTAGCCGTGGTGGTACAGCATACTTAGCTCCTTGTTCGAGAATGGATGTTGTTCTTTCTGAGAGATGGACATCACCAAGGGTCTGGGGCGGCCACCGTTTGGTGTGTTCTTTTTCCGCAGTGCCAGATGCTGCTTCAGGGCAGGAAGAAACCAGGATTTCCACAGGCTTTCTGTGGAATACCC
The DNA here is from genome assembly GCA_037355805.1 of Ixodes ricinus. Lineage (NCBI taxonomy): Eukaryota > Metazoa > Arthropoda > Arachnida > Ixodida > Ixodidae > Ixodes > Ixodes ricinus. Next base: position 39,525 of record JAZHYW010006020.1, on the reverse strand, counting down.
TGTCATCGTCAGTTGGTTTCTGAAGCCGCTGTGAGTAGGGCACTTAGCACGCAGGTAGCCAGTGAGAAGGCGTTGTTGGCGCCACGTTTCTGACCGGAGTATTTTCGTCACCCGCACGGCGTGTCCTTGCGATGGTGCAACAGCTCCGAAGAACAGCCGAACATTGTCGAGAATTATCTTCTTATCGACGCTGCGTGAAAGCATCCTCGCCCGGCAGGTTGTGGTGAACATCAAAAGGCCCAGAGTCCGTGCGTCAAGTGAATTAAAACATACAAAAGGTGAGCTCACATAACTAGGAAGGAACTGAATAACAGGCTGAAGTTGAGCTAGTTGGTACATAATGCAAAAGTAAACGGTCGGCTAGAACGATAGGGTCAAAACAAAGGCAGGAGAAACAGAAACAGAGACATACACACCGCTGACTATCAACTAAGACTTTATACTTCTTCATCATCACTTTGACCCAAAGAGTCACACCTAAAGTAATGCCAATAAATCACCCTAAATCCTTACATTACACTACTAAATCAAAATACAAATAAAAATAAAATAAATTAATTATATTAAATTATTTAATTTGGTCACTAACACCTTCCTGACCCAACCCACAAACCACCACCGACACATATCATCCCTCCTATTCCCCTTCACGGGGCCAGTGCCACACTGCAAAAAACTGCCTTTCTCTCTTGCTGACCGTGACGGAGGGCATGCTCACGCAGTCATCGGCGCTTTCCTCAATAGCCAGGGCCTCGAGAAATCTCGCGCGCAATGGCATTTCTGTGTCTTTTAAGAATGGAAACGCAGGCTAAAACTTGGCCTGCACCCGCACGTGCGGCAAGGGGCTGCAAGGTGCCCAGCCCCCTGCCCTGCACCGACGCCACGTGCTGCCTGACTCTGTCATTAGTGCAGCGTCCCGTCTGCCCGATGTAGCAGCTCCCGCATGACATTGGGATCTTGTACACAACACCAGTCTGGCACGTGGCGTATTTAGTCCTGTGCGCACTGTTGCAGGTTGGCTGGCGGTTCTTGGCCTGATTTACCCTGCGGCATAGTAGAGTGCCCTCTGTTCGGTGCCGAGCACACGACCCGGACACTCTGTCGTGCAGCGATCTTATTGAGTCGGTGGGTGACACCGTGGATGTAAGAGACCACCGCGAAGTTCTCTCGTGGAGTCTGTCTTTCTCGCTCGGCACTTGGTGATCCTCGAGGAAATTTTCTCCATATCGTCTCACATGGCTCCAAGGAGGACATCTGGATACCCAGAGTCACGAAGCCGGGCAATCTGTTTCTGAAAGCTAGCGTCAGCTTGATGGTGGCATGACCTGCGCAGCGCTGATACGAGTGCCGTGTTGGCAACACTTCGTATGACGGTTTTTGAATGGCCAGATGCAAACAGAAGAAAACCTTTACTTGAACGAGGTTCGTACCTCCAGCACGCATGTCCATCCTTAAACTCAAGTGCGAGGTCAAGGAACTTAACAGACTTGCCCACGGGCAGTTCGTGAGTGAAGACCTATGGGCAACATTCTTGGAAGGTTCCCGTGATCGTGCTCTCGCATTCGTTTTTAGATGCGGAGCATCTCTTGCTCGGGTCTATGTCCCGCGGCGTCGGCGTCAGTAGTCCGCAGTCACACTACGCACGCGCAACTCTCCTCCTTCCCTCTCTCCAACAGCTGCGCGTTACTCTCTCCGCTCTCTCTCTCTACCAGCTGCGTGCACTGCGCGTGCGTTCGCTTCTCCTCACACCGCGCGTGCACGCGCAACTCTCCTCCTAGTCTCCTCTCCTTCAAGTGTGAAAAAAAATAAACGGCGAGCGGTTCCAAGTTTTGCTCTGCCGCGAGCCGCGACGAAGGCTCGCGTAGGGGGTAAAGCCTCGGTACACACAGTTAGCGTTTGACTGCGTTTGACTGCGTTGCGGCAGCGAGACACCAGGACATCCCTCGGCCGCCTATATCGCGTGCCAAGAAGATTCCTTGAATTGGATTCCACGCTTTATACGAAGCACAGATGTGCCGGTGACTCGCTTTCGGTTCTCGCCGCAACGCAGTCAAACGCACTCAAACAGTGTCTGAACCGTGTCTTGAAGGGCCCGTGAAACAAATTTTGGGTTGGGATGAATGATTTTAAATTGGGACTTTACTAATCGCATATCGTTTAGTTGGCCAAAAGAAAGAGGCTAGAAAGTCAAAAGCCAGCTTTTCGGTACGAACATTTGAAAATATAGCGGACTATTTTGTACCTTCTTGCCTTCGAAAGCTCTCCGCCTTTTCACTATGATACATCCGCGGTTCCAAAGGCGCGTCACCGGCGCCAAACTGACGTCAGCAGAGCCCAGCTCACGCATTGGACACGAGAACTGCGTCACTCGGACGTATGCGCTCGTCAACAATCAATCCGTCGACGAATATTTGGATTCGCGTTCGTGGCCAATGAGTGCCCTGACAGAACTTATCGTCACTGGGGAATGACAAGTTCTATGGTGTGCATAAAAAGCACGGTGGAAGCTAGGAGTCATCGCACCGGTGCCGAAGGAATGTCACGACCACGTGATTTCACAATTCGCATTTGAGTTGAGGATTAAAGCTAAGGAGGAAGAAGTAGGAAAATCGTTTCATGACCTAACGCTAGGGCAGTCGGTGGCGCCATCTCTCGACGTCATCACGCAACTGACTCTTTCCTTTGAACCAACACGATGCTCCGCATCACCCCATGGTTCCCCTCGGGAAGATGGTGCAATTTTTTCACTCTCGATGTCTGTGCTGCCCAGGACCAGGAAATCATCCACGTACCTAAAGATGGCTGTGATTCTGGCATCGTTCATCAATCAGGAGAGATTGGAGGTGCCTACCACACGCGGCCAAGAACAGAACGTATAGATGTACCATGTCATCCAGCTCCGAAACATCGACCTCATACAGAAGAGAGATTGAAGAGCGCTGCGGATTGAGCGGAACTACATCGTCTACACGGCAGCATATACTACACGGCAGCATACGACTGCTACTTCATTCCATGCCTTGATGAGGGTGGGATGAGGCAAGCATTGCTTAGCTGGTTCACTATGCGGCTCATCATGACGACGAGATCTGGCCAGGGCAATACGTTTCACAGAGAAATGTTTACTAATTTGAAGGCGTCATTCCATTAGGCAGTCTTATTAATTGTTTTCTGCTAGAAGCACATGAAGAGCAGTGAAGAGAAGCGAAACACAAATAGTGCTACAAACAACGACAAGTCGAAGTGACAGGACAAGCGCTACTTGTGGTTCTTCAACTTGTCCTTGTGCTGCCATTTGTGTATCCCTATTTTTACGCAACTTGTTCAGCAGTTCAATTTAGTACCAATGAAGCGGTTTGTCAGCGGGTATGTCACTCAAGCCCAGGCCACGCGAGACAACAAACCACTTTAATGGTGATGACCACAACATTTTTACGTCATCTTACAAAAATCACGCCAAAGAAAAGCTGATCCTGCACTCATGTTGCATGCAGGATGTATGCATCATCTGACGGCGCAGTCTGGAAGGTCACACCGCAGTTCTTTTCTTTGCGTTATACTCCTAGTTTCAACGCGGTGACCAATAAACGTTTCGGCGATACAGAAAAAAACAACTGCTCTTTGAACATTTTTGTTGTTTCCCTTGTTTTATTTATAAAAAAATGCACGTCAATTGGACTAAGGCAGCACCTCATAGAAAAACGTGTCACGCCTACTTATTAAAAAGCCTCTGACACGCCAAAAAAAATTTTTTTATGCTAGGCGTTGAAATGGCATATTAGGACTTTACAAAAAAATTGTTTCACTATAGAGTTGCGTAGTTTTTTTTATAAAAAATAGAAACACGAGGCCCAATTCAAAGTTCCCGCCGTGCACTGTGACGTAACAGTTTAGAAACAAACAGTTCCCAACGTTTCGGGGTCGACTTGACTCCTTCTTCAGGGGTGACTAAAATGAAATGGAACAGCGCGAGCTTCGACCTCTCTTTCCTCTTCTACCGAGTTGATGTTTTGTGAACGTGCCGCAGGCCATGGACGTAAGCAGATGGTAGGGCACCGAGGGACCTGTCAAGGTTCCCCGGTGTGTTCTGGATATGCCACGACTCCAAGAACAGGCGTTTTCGAATATGTGGCTCCGTGTCTATCACGTGCGCGTTCCCGAAGTCGATCCGATGATCAAATACCTCGCAATGTTCCGCGACGGCGCTACGCTCGCGATCGAAATTGCGCACATCGTTCTTGTGCTGGCGCATGCGTTCGGGAAAGGATTTAGTTTCACCGATGTAGGCGGCGGGGCACTCTGCGCACGGTATCTTATAGACCACGCCTTGTGCTTTCTCTTTTGGGAGGCGATCTTTCGGCCTTGGCATGAGCCGTCCTAATGTTGAAACTGGCTTGTGCGCCACTTGGATCCCCTCTTTTCGGAGCACGCGCGCCAGTGTCTCGCTCGTCCCTTTTACATAGGGGACGCTGATGCGCGCAATGGGGCGGGGCTGTGTGTCACCCGACGATCCATGGTTGTTGCGCGTGCAGCATTGTCGACGGGCGACGCGTTGAACAAAACTCCTTGAATAGCCGTTTTTCTGGAGGTCAGCAAGTATGGTCTGTTTCTCCTGTCTTCTGTCTCTTTCCGACGAGCAGATGGTCGTTGCTCTAGACAAGAGAGTAGATACCACAGACGTCTTGTGACTCGTTGGGTGGTTCGAGTCAAAATCAAGGTAGCGACCGGTGTGTGTTGGCTTCCTGTAGACCGTGAATCCCAGCTTGTCTCCTTGCCTTTGCACCAGAGCATCGAGGAACGGCAAGAGAACGGCAATACTTCGACAGATTTCTGTCGAAGATGTTCGCAAGGTATCGGGGCGGTCAGAAAGGAGGCATCGCCGGAAGTCACGTGAGTTGTCCCTCCTCGTGCTTACCGCAAGCGCGTGTAATATTTTTTTTTAAAAATATTTTTGTTATTTTTTACTTTTCCACGAGCGATCCAAGCAGACAAGTTTTCTTTTATTTGCATTTCATCGCTTAATGTTGCTGTAAAGGTAGAAGAAGCGGAGTCAGTGAATTGACGTGATCAACTACAATGCCTAGAAGGTGCTGTGTGAGGGACTGTCCCGGTATTTCAGCAACTGCAGAAGAGATCACACTGCATGCATTTCCGAGAGACATACATCGGCCGCATGTGCACCTGGTAAACAAGTTCTACTCATGTTCTAGACAAAATACGTACAGGGTGTCACAAAAGAAAATTGACAGGGTTTTATTTCACGCTAAAAATAAACTAGGCATCGCCGGAGCGCTCATTCTCCGCCTAAAGGTAGCGCTAGAGGTGTCACAAACCAGATGCCAAAGTTCAGCTCGATCCGATAACTTAATCAAAAATTATAAGTGATTTTCTGAAAATTTCAATGGGAAAATGGCGGCCGACGGAGTTTTCGAATACATGGGGCTCTATGGCACCAGAAACCGAAAACGGGCGAAAATGGGCTCCATTTTCCCATTGAAATTTTCAGAAAATCACTTATAACTTTCGATTAAGTTATCGTATCGGGCTGAAACTTTGGCATCTGGTTGTGACCTCTAGCGCTACCTTTGGGCAGAGAATGAGCGTTCGGCGATGCCTAGTTTATTTTTGCGGAAATAAAACCCTGTAAATTTTCTTTTGTGACACCCTGTACTTTGTGCTCGACGTTTACTTGTACTTGGTGCACAAACCAGTTCGTATTCTTTAGACGGCGGGCATCTTTAGCCTGGAGAGTATCCGATGATTCAACGACCTCGGTGTCTGAACCTTCAGCAATGCGATCGGGCGTGTCGTATGCTAGCAATCCTAATTTCTGCGAGCGTTCCAAATTTTTTTTTCAAAACTTGATAGCTTGTTTTGCACCCAGTATAGCCCTGTATCATCGGACTGACGTCATGCACTTGTACACTGGCTTGGTACACTGGCTTGTACTGCAACGCTTTCATCATTGACCTCCATCACGTCGATCCACTGACTCTTCGTCCTCAAATTTTACAGCACGCAAACTAACCAACGGTGCAGCGATAAAGAGCTAGTGGAACTGAAACTTCGTTTTCTACAATCGCTCGTACAAAGAGCAGAAAAAAAAATTTCTTAGGCACGGTCGCGGAGAGCACGAGGAGTGAAACTCACGTGACTTCCGGTGAACCCACCTTTAGTGACGTAGATCGATGCCTCCCCTCTGACCGCCCCGACACCTTGCGGTACACTGTTACGTAACAGTGCACGGCGGGAACTTTGAATTGGGCCTCGTATTTCTATTTTTTTATAAAAAAACTACGCAACTCTATAGTGAAACAATTTTTTTTGTAATGTCCTAAAATGCCCTTTTCAACGCCTAGCATGAAAAAAAAATATTTTTTGGCGTGTCAGAGGTTTTTAAGGATGATAACAGCAATGCAGTCCTAGTCGAATTATAAACCCAGTACCATGAAATTCTATACAAATTAAAACAGGGAAACAAAGAGAGAAACGAGGAGGCCATGGGATAATTGTAATGGGGAGTGGCAACAGCTCCAGGAAGATTTGCTTCAGTTTTTGTAGTATCATCAGTTTCCTCATTAGGTGGCTCTATTATAAATTTCGGCCACTCCTCACACATTAGTTAACAGTGGAGCACACTGTACAACGGCGTGCTTACTCGATGACATGCCAACCTTTTGCTGGATTCCCAATTATCCTAAATCAAATACAAAATTGCATATAAAATAAGCCGAGTTAGATCAATTCGGTCACACAAATCTATGTAAAAGGAGCAGACTCCTTCAGTGCATGCAGGGTGACTACATCTGGGGCTGTATATGAGCATTACAGTCACCATATAGCTGGGTAAATGAAACCCAATTATCCTATATGTGTGAGCTGCATGATCTCGGCAGACACTTCCAGTTCCCCGCTTAAAAGACCTGGAGTTGTACTCACACTGCTCGTGTTTACTTGGGCACTTGAACCCCCACACTAAGCTGCACAAACGATTTTCTGCATGTGAAAGATTATGAAAAGCCGATTTCTTTTCAATTTAGGTAAATGCACGCACTAAAAAAAGCTCATTGCCTAATCAGGTCCACGAGAAAATTTTGAAGTGCGGGATTTATGCAGCTTACGAGATCTATGGCGGGACAATATTTACCCTCCAAATCAAAACACCACCAAATTTGCCGGCCACAAATCCTTGACGACTTCAGAAGAAACTAATGTGAAATAAATGACATCTGACATTTACAAAACTACCTGATACTATGACCCAGAAGGATAATCAACAAGCATGCAAAAAAGATTTAGAATGCCAAAGAATTAATCGAAATAAAGTTGGGAACGTTTGGCTGATCATTTCTGCAGTCACAACCTTGGTATCAATAGCATGCATCGAAGCTCTCGATCATGCTTTGTGGTGTGTGTCCCAAAACACATTTGACTGAAGCTCCCAATGATTGTGCTCCTAGGAGGGCAAAAGGCTCACTTTATGCAGCTTTCAGCAATAAAAAAAGAAACAAAAAAGTGTCCGATAACAACTTTTGTGGTACCCGCCCAAACATAAAACCATATAAACCTGCAGCACCTTACAGGGCTGAGAAACAGCCAAGGACGCACAAGAATGAAGCACCTGATCCCCAAACGATGAATGGAATGTCAAGGTGCAAGACTGAATGCAAAACACACCACTCTTCTAAGCAACTAACACTGGCTACAATTTCTTAGACACCTTCATGGTATACTGAGAACTAAATTAGTATAATTACATGTTGTGCATCGCCTTCAGGACTGCTCGATGTGCAGCTCTGGGAGATCTTCAAGATTAAAGTAACCGGAACTTTTTTGCCTGGCTTGAAAATGTCCCATATTTTATATCTTCTTGTTCGAGTTAAGCAATTACAGCGTAGCTATCTACAAACATATTATGCCTATAAAGTACCGCCTATATAAAACGAGAATGATTCAGACATTATCTATTGTTAGCACCGTCTTGAAAAATACAAAATACACGCACAGTTCGTCCCACCATCCGCGTGGCACACCCATCAGTTCTTTCGTCGGCCAGATGTGCCAGATGTTGAATATACCTTCTTTCTTTGACCGGCCTCCATGTTCACGGAAAGGTTCTAACATCTCATAAGTATGATCGCGTGACCATTGCCTACTGTGGATTGACTGTTGTGGCATGTAACACAACAGCGGTGGATTTCTGCTGCTGGAAGCTCAACATGGAGAGAATGGAATCCCAGGAAGGGCTACGACAGAACGTGCGGAACCTGAACCGACCGGCTGCGGCAGCGAACCCTCTCCGAATTCCAGTCACCGTTTCGACAGGGATGACGAGCTTTGGCAGTAACTACGATGTCGACCTCCCCCCCCTCCCTTTTCTTTCCCCCTCGCTCTTCCCGAGCCAGAGCTACGTGGCAAAACCTGCGGTAGCGAGTCCTCCCGAAATCTCTGTCACTACCTTGACATGGGATCACAGGGAGCACTGGCGATGGCAGTGGCACGTGCCACCACGAGCCAGAGCTACATGGCAGCACCTGCACCAACGAGCTCTCCCTAACCATCTTGACTGGGAACAGGGGGAGAACAAGTGTTGGCGGTGAAAAAGCATTGGTACAAGCAATTATTATTTGACATAACTGTACTAAAACAACCTCAACTAAAGCTGTTTAAAGCGGGTTTAAGTGCTATGAATACCCTTCAAAACTGAAGGATGTTTGCAGCGTTAGCACCGGAGCACCCTTTTCTACACCTTTCAAGAATTAAGTGTTTCATGCAACAAAACCCTATTTCAGGTCTAAAAAGGGTGCTGAAAGGGTGTATTCATGGGTGTGAGTCTCCGGAGCACCAGCTCTACACAAAGAGTGTAAATATTCTTAGTGTATACACTATGCATGATTACAATAGCTACACAAGAAATTGATGACCACAATTTAACAAATGAAAGGACCGTATATCTTACACGTTCACGCTCATCGCTTTCTTTTCCTTGTCAGACGCAAAAATAACCGTAGCAGACGTTGATATATTATTGGCTGTCGTGATGCTCTGATCCTTGTCTATTTTTACTTTCTGCAACTTTCCTTTCCTGCCACGCTCTTAAAACAACTTTTTCCCTGTAAGCACACTATTTTTTCTAGCAGGGAACGTCCACCAGCGTCTTCCAAAATCAGCGCCATCCACTGCTAGTAGCAACATACGCGAAAGGCATTAGAAGTGTCCTCTTTGTTTCACTTTCAAAGGGTTACATCGCAAGGATTGCGTTAGGCTTCGGCCAAGATGTTGCGTGCTTTTCGATCAAATCGAGTGGCAAGTCAACTGAAGCAACTTCAGCAAGTCTTGAATGGTTCTTCAAGGTGGCAGCTAATTCGCGATTCCAGCACCTCCGGTGTTTTTTCAACGGGACCCAGACTGGAGCCAGAGCTTTACGTAGCCGCTAACGCTTTACAAAGACGAGACAACATCCACGTACTTGATCTACTCAACACAGCCTTCAGAAGACCACCAAGCGAATACCAGCAGTTTCTGGACATCGGTTGCGCCATCGGTGACTTCACGCGCGAAGTCTTGATGCCTCGATGCCTGCCCTGTCGAAGACTGGTTGGCACGGATGCTTCGGCAACCATGATCGACTACGCCAGACGCCATTTCGACCATTCGCACATCACTTACGAGACACTGAACATAACGCACGACGTGTCGCGGTTTTTGCAGACTCACGGAACATTCGACCGTGTTTACTCGTTCTACTGTCTTCACTGGATCAAGGACCAACGAACGGCGTTCGCGAACATTGCCCGTCTGATGGCTCCAGATGGCGAATGTCTGCTGCAGTTCTGTGCCCGAACCCCGGTTTACGCACTGTGGCGTGAGTTCGCACGCATGGATCGCTGGCGGTCGCATATCACGGTAAGCAAGATTTCTGGAGTATCTGCACGATGTCGTCACGATGTCTTGGACAGATTACAGTTTGCATAGAGGCCTGCCACGTGTAACCAACGAGTTTAACAAATTGTTGAAATGTATTGACTATTCTGAACAATAAGGGGAGCACGAAATCTGTCGTGCGTCTCGACCAATAAAGGGAGCACATAGCCAGGATTGGCTGTGCTCCTTTTAGCCAGGATTGGCTATTTGGGGGGGGGGGGGGGCGCCCATGACAAAGTGCCGTATGAGAGCTAGGGGGAGAGGAGGCCCCAGTAGAATGGAAGATTTCGGGGGGAGAAGGGGGGGGGGGGTCAAGCGCCCGGCGTGCGTTATGATTGCATTATGGTTTGTTATGCCTGCTTGCTTATGGGGAGCTGTGTGCACGGTTTCTAATGTGTTGCGCAAATGACAGATATATACTCATGTGCTCCGCGAGTTTATCGAATGGTCAAGATAAGTTTAAATTTATAAAGGAGTGTGTGAGGAGTATGCTTTATTTAGAAGTTTGCATGAGTTTTGCTTCTTCCCTTCTTCCGATGATGTCTTTAGCTCCTTGAGTCATTCATGCTCGTGAAATGCGAACAGCCCCCTGCGGTAAATCATGCAATCGCGAGAACGGAGGCTGCTACGCTATCTATTGGCTGCTGTGCGAAGTCGTTACTTCCGCTTGGTCATTCGGGAGCCAGCTGCGTTAGCTCCTACTAGCGCCCAGGTCTTCTGCTACCACAGGCTTCCATGAGTCATCCTTAACTGCTTGCGATTACTTTCACCTCCTCCTCGTGCCGAGCAAAGGCGTCAAGCCGCGGATCGCACGGTCCGGGCTTAAATTTCCGCTTGAAAAGTCTGGCTTATATTGTGATTAATTGCGGCTAATCGCATCACACATGATAAATTAAGACTAAGTACGCCTTCTATATACTTTAGATGCTAAAGCATTGCCTGCTATGGGCTCTATATATTTTAAGTGTTCTTGGCCCAGCTGTGTGTAACGTTTTCTCGTCACACTACAGCATAACGCTTTTTGCATGAAATCCATCTCTTAAAGACACTCTTGTTGGTATGAAATGATATCGTGTTATCGCCTGTATGCCATTTTACAGAATATAGAAGACTACATCCCTCCAAGTCAGGACGAGGAAGATCTGCGATCCTACATAGAAAAATTAATTTACGACGCGAATTTGAAACAGCACACTTGTGAGGTGCGTCGCAACGTGTGGACCTTTCCATCGGAAGAGCATTTGACAAGTAAGCATATACCTTACCATAACCACACCTCACACAGTAATCAATGCCTGGCTTCTCTGCAAAGCCTGTAGGACTGTAATGGCTGTGATCATTAGAATAATTTTTGCGAATAACGAGTCTGTTCAAGTGAGAATGCGATTTGCGAAAGGACGCAGAATATTGACGTTCATATAGTGCCCTTTAATTCCGCTGAGCTAACATGATCGAAACATATCATATGAAGGACGTTTTTCATTCGAGCCTGTTCTTGTCTCGACCTTCTCCTTTGAACTGTTTGAACCATCTCAAAACGCCCTTCTCGACTGAGCCCGCCGTATTTCGTCCGTTCTTGTTACATCCTTCCGTGTTTCATCCTCCAAGAAAGAATTCAAATGGGGACACTTCGAAGTGTCGGTGCTATTGCTTAAGTTGCCGCATATCCCTGAAAAAGCGTCTTCAACCCCCCCCCCCCCCCCTCCCTTTTAAGTCCCCTACATGCACGCGCTCACATACACACGTAGACGTGTTTTGGTCCCGTGGTTTGGCTTATGGTTCCTGGAATACGTCCGCCCTGCTCTTCAAACATGCAGCGAAGGTCAGGACTCAGGACACGCTCGTTGGGTTGTCCAGATGTGGTCGCAGACGCTGGGCAATAAAACACCGAACTGCTCTTTTGTGTCAAAGCGCGGCTTGGTTTCCTGTTCCGTGGAACGGTGCACTCGGAGTGGGCCGGTTCCCCTCCACTATACTGCGGCACACGCTACGGGCCGTCGTAGTCAATGCAGGGCTGAGAACCAGGGGCCATTCGGGCGTAGTGCGAACAGAACCAAATGCAAATACAATAAAATGCAAATAGAAAAAACGGGTTTGGTGTTTTGACAAGGTTCAAATGAGAATGGGGTGAAATGAGAAAGGACGAAATGCGAGGAGTATATTTCGAAATATATACACCTCAACATAAATATCTGGACAAGTAGCAGGATAGTTCTTTTGCCTTAATAATTTACGCCAGCGTGATGTTATCGCACTTTTTCAGTAACGGGTTCAGTATCGCTAAGAGGATGTCTAACATGGGTGTTTAATTGGGAGTTTTGTCGGTTCGGATTCGGATTCATGGTCTTTCAGTTCGGGCTCAGCCTCCGCGTAGTCAAAATAACGGTTAATCGAGTTCTGAATTTTGGGCAAGTCGTATGTGCTACGGCCATAATCAAATTACTAGTTCTTGAATCGTTGCATAAATTTATTTTTTCTTAGAAAAACAAAACAAAATAGGTTGTTTCACTGCGTAAACAACGTGAAAATAACTATAAAAAAATAAAAAATCGGTTTTTGTTTTAACGTTATTTTGTTTTACCTTTTTACTAATTAATCGATCAATTTCTTCTTTACTAATTGTCGATTTTTTGTATTTGCTGTTTAGATATTCGCTCCCAAAGGCACAATAAAACCAGTCTGGGCGTCTGTTTCACTTAAACAACGCGTCGAGCTTAGTTCAGTAATCTGGAAAATGAAATTTAAAAAAAAGAAGAACCTTTAAAACAAATATTTGCTCAAATTAAAAAAAATATAATGCAATGACTATGACTTTTTTTTCGTGCTTGGTACCTAGACGCAAGTTTCGTTCTAGATGTCTTCCAATTATATTTTCTTTGCTTTCCGCATATTGTTGTGGATTTCTCATCGAGTGCCCAGTGTGCAGGACGTGTGAGGACATAGTTGTAGAGGGTTGAACGGAAAAGAAGGAAACACGAAAATAGACAACAGTGGCGTAGCCATCTGTGAAGGGAGTAAGGGGAGGGGGGGGGCTTGTATGGTTACAGTAACCGCCCCCCGCCCCCCCCCCCCCCCCCCCACCCACCTCGAAAACAATTTACACCCCTGAAAAAACAGTCTACTTTGGGCGGTGCCCTCCCAGAAGACACGTGTGATGTCCTATCACGTTTACTGGACAAGACATTCGAAATACGTGAAAACATCCTGGTGACGTACCTGCAAACATGTGTGCTGGGTTGAGTGAAAAAAGGACACTGGTCTTCGCAGCTTGGGACACACTGAATAATTTACCTGAACGCTTTATTGGTGCTCTGCGTGAGCTTCCCAGCGCTTAGCGGCACAGTACGAGGCACGCTGGGCCCAGTGCGGAGATGCGGTCCGGCGGCATTGGGATTTTTTAGAGACTCAAACAATCTACACTTTCTGCATACCCGGGTTGTACTCTTTCCGTCATGTTATTTAGCATTCCTGAATTCTAAGTAGCTGTGGAGAGAAATGAAAGTCAAATGAATGTGATGTAAAAACCAGTATTCAAATTTCTCCGCGCTTTCCAGTAGGGTGGCGTCACTAACTGAAAACTGGAAAACTTGCAGGTTGAGCAGGCAGCCTAAAAAGCAGAGTACGTCGCTACTTTGCATCGTGCTAGCAATGGGCAAGTGCTCGAAAGAACTTCCTGAGCGTCCATTCGTCGTCACTTTGCAGTGTTGCCTGTAAAGACTTTGTTTGAAACAGCGACGAGGACCAGATTTAAAAATACAATGTGTTCACGAGAGAAAAATGGGTTAGCGTATTATTTATGATAGCTCAGCCGTGTCTGTCGATCTGTCGCATTGATTTTAAGACAAATCAGTGACCATCAAAATTTCCCCGGAACTCTCCCTCCCTCCCTCATTTTTTAAAGAGTCTGGGTAGAACACGTATTTCACAATTAATGCGAAAGCATTAACTGTCAGTCCCATGGAGCGAACCGACGTCATCAGCTTTTGAAGCCGCACCATACGGCACCTAAACTCCCTGTCCCAATAGAGCGAAGCCTGTCGTCTGTAGCAGCAATCTGATGGATAGGCTCCATTGGCTGGCGCGCGTCATAGTTTCAAAGAACGAGGCTCCCATTGGCTCTCGCGCGATGTAGTTCCAAGGAACACCACCAGAGAAGCCCTCTCCACGGCGGCGCAGCGCACAGAGCAGCCCGGCTGCCGGTAAGAAGGAGCGGCTGACCGCACAGCCCGCACGGGCAAACTCCGGAGAGGCTGCACGGCCGAGCTCAGCGCGGCGCGGCCACTTCACGAGAGGGCGCGCTCGAGTCGGCCGCAACCTCGGCAGTAGCGAAACGTGACCGTCCACGCCAGTACGCCGCAGACGAACTAAGGGAACGGAAGAACGACATTCATACTTTCGCATTCACAACTCATAAGAAGTGCTTAGGTGTCCTCGAATTTCTGTTTTGTTTCTATTTTGGAATTGAGAGTTTTGCGTCCTTTTAAGATTCACTTTCTCTTCGTTCAGGTTCCCTGTCGTCTGTGTTACCCATCGCGGGTGACGCTGCCGCCGAGGAGAAGCAGGAGCTGTACAGCGCCATGTCTGCCGAGATGCTCAGGCGCTGCAAGAGAGGGCCGGAAGGATTCAGCGCGGAGTTCGACGTCTACGTCGTGCACGCCTCCAAACCTTCTTCCACACCGTAGTTCCGGCACCATTACCCATGAAAATTATTCGATTGGGCCAAAAATGAATAAACTGGGCGGCACCATTTTGCTCGACTGCAGCGCCATCTACATACATCCGGGCTTCTCAACTGATTCGGCGCAATAAAAAAGGGAAAGTGCACACGCCCGGTCCCGATAGCAGACGACGAACCGGCCGTTCTCAACGTTTGGGAAGTTCCGGTGAACCGTACCGCCTGAGGGCCCTGAACTGCCCAAACGTCGCGGTTCCGTTTCCTTATTTCGTCTTACCATGGGCGGATTAGAGGGAGGGAGGAGGGGGAGCCACCCAAGGTCAACGTTTTAATGAAAAGGTCGACATACACCGGAATAACGATAATAATCCCCGGAGAAGGGGAGCAAGAGGGGCAAAGGACAAACACAAATCTTCAAACAGGGCTAGTGACTGCTGCGCAACTGAAAAAAATCCGCCTGGTCTTTGTATCGAAAAAGGGACCTCTCCAGTTCCCATGGAGCGCTCTACCAACTGAGCTAACCAGGCGTTAGACGTCACAGTCAGAGCAAATGGATTTTAACAGCTGCCACCAGTCTAACACCAACAAGGGTGAACGGCCTACATATATGAAGGTTATGAGGATAATGCAACTAATGCAAGGGTGCAAGCGAGCTAAGAACAACGATAATGATCTCTGGAGAAGCTCAACAAGGGGGACAAAGGACAAACACAAATCTCCAAACACAGCTGCGTGACTGGTGCAAGGCTGAAAAAATCCGCCTAATCCGGGTATCGAACAAGGGACCTCTCCATTTCCAGTGGAGAGAACCAGACGGATTTTTCCAGTCGCGCACCAGTCACCTACACACTAAAAAGAAACGTTCAGCCTTTTCCACTTTCGTGAAGAAGGAAGACCAGCGGGCTGTACTCGATACACGCGCCTGTTTCCCGCTTCTTCTCGTACGACACGCCGCCGATCGTGGATACGTCTCCGGCAAACCAGAGTCGGTCGCACACGGCGCACGTGACGCCAAACGGGTTCTCCACGAACTCCCTCCGGAACCTCGCCGTCGCACCCGGGAACTGTCCAAGCCGATGTGGAGTGCAGTCGTCGCCGGGCCTCGCCCGGCGACGACTGCACTCCACTCCACGGAGACGATCGTGCCACTCAGGCCAAGCTTGCGCTTGGCCTAGTGGCACGATCGTCGTCCGTGGTGCTTGGCCCACCGGCGCCCTTTACATCGCTGGTTCTGTTCTCGGCGGAGGCTTTCCAGGCGAGCGATGTGCTCTTCTTTGGCAAAGGAATCTGAAGCGCTGGACGTAGTGGAAATCGAGGCGACAGCGGCTTCGCGGCGGTTGCGGACCCATTCGCGCTGCTGCGTACGTCGCAGCTCCTTCCGCAGCCAGTCTTCTTTCTCCGAAAGGGCGCGCGGCCGACCCCTCCTAAGTCCAAACCGAAATTGACAAGAGCGTAGGAAACAGCGCGCAAAACAGACGAGGGCGAAGAAACTACGCGACGAGCACTGCGCTCGTTACGTGTGCTTCTTCTTCGTCGTCGTGTGTTTTTCGCACTGTTTCCTCCGATGAATTCCCACCAACGCGCCCAACTATCCATTCTTCTATGATAGCTGGAAAGGTTGCCGCCATCTGCGAGCGACGGCGGCAACCAGGCTGGTTGTGTGCTTGCCGCCGTCGCTTATAGATGGCGGTAGCTGTCCAGGTAGGTTTGTGTCGACAGGCGTTTGATACCGGACACGATCCTGGGGAACCTAGCCCTTAACTGCTCCGCTGTAAAAAAAGTGTATTATTACACTCTTCAGTGCGAGACACATGCGTGAAAAATCCATCCGATCCGACGTCCGATCCGGCATTACGACTGCCTGATCCGAAAAAATTCGGTTGCTTCAGACGTCGCATCGGCGATCCGGCGTGCGTCCAACGTGCCAGATAGTTTCGCACGGCGGACGGACTGTCGGAAGCGTCCAGCCAATGACAGCACAGCTAGCGGCGAACGTCATGATGACGTACTGGCCTTTCCACTCTGGTTTGCCGTCTTGCGGCCGGCCATTACTTCATTCCCACCATAGTACTAAGCTTCGCTGGTCTTCCTTCTTCACCAAAGTAAAAAGGCTAAAAGTGTTTTTTTTTGCGACTTTGATTGCGTGTGGTGAAAAACGAACAGGTGTTTTACAGGTCATTAACGTCAGGGATTCGTCCTAAGCGGCATTTGTGCAAAGTACAAAAATCGTTGCATCGCCCCTTTAAACCTACCAACCTTTGTCTCCAATGCACTCGTCGAACGCTTTAGAACACGGAACGTTGACGGAGTCATGTGTTGCGTGCCTCTGAAATTTCGCTCTTAGTTGGCAGTGGAAATGTCTTGTTCAGCGTGTGTGTGGGACTGGCTCGACAGTTGATCCTTTCGGATGTGACACGCCCGGCGGCGATGTTCTGACCTCTCGCACGTCATTTCAGCACGAGTGTCACCTAAAATTTTTAATCTACGACAAAGGCGAGCTGGATATCCCTCTGTCTTGCGTGTACGTAACCCAGGTGACAATTCAAAGTGGGACTACTTTAAAGTGGTTTATGGAACAGGGACCACTTTGGAGTGTAACCACTTCAAAGTGGTTCCTGTTCCATAAACCACTTTAAAGTGCGTTCCACTTTAGAGTGGGGTCTCTTTGAGGGGACCTCTTTGGAATGGGACCACTTTGGAGTGGAACCACTTCTGAGTGAAATCACTTTTGAGTGGAACCACTTTGAAGTGGGGCCACTTTAAAAGTGGGCAATAGCTGATGTAGAGGTGTGTACCTGGATTGCCAACAACCAAGCTTAATAGCAATATGTTAATATATGGTTTTAAATTCTGCAGTCTTATGACACATAACTGTTTCTTGATATCTTTGTGGCAAAACTAGAGCCTAACGTCGGTGACAGCTTGGGTTTAGCGGGAAGCTCACCTCCCTCTTTCCACATTGGCTCCCATTGTTTTATCTAATTGGTACCGGTTGGCGTAACCAACTATGTTTTCCGACTCCCAAGGTAAAATGCCAATTTAAGCGACGTATGTTCTTCCGTCATACTCCTGTAATCAAGGTACCGAACTGGTCTCGAAACGTCGGGTTAATGTTTATTAAACTTTTGGTTAGAGTCTATATATTTCGTCTATTACAAAATGAGCATACTTGTTTACTTTTTAAGTATTCTTCATTCATTGGCATAATCATGAAGAAAGAATAAGCACTTAGCTTAACTGGACGTTTTTATATGCAAAGGATGCACAACAGTGAAGTATATGTCAAATGAAAGCTTTATTTCGACTCTACAGGATACCTAAATATTACAAATTGAATGTTGAGACCAACGTTTCGCAGAACTTGGATGCAGTTGACGACAGGATCGCCATTTCCCCCTGCATGTCGAACACGTATACCAGTTAAGTTGCGGGTGGCACTCAGTCGAACGACGTTATAGCGAACGCCGAGTTTTTATCGAGAGGCACTTTAGCACGCCTCAGTAATTCGCTAAAACGTTAGATTCGCTCAAATGACCGCTTTTTGCTAAAACGTCATTTGCTCATGTGATATAGACCACCTACTAGTGTTTATTATAATAGTTACCAGCGAATTTCAGAGACACGAAACCTCACTTCCTCATTGAAAATTTCACAGCAATAGCTTCATCACTGTTCAATCAGACAACTCTACAACTGTGGCAAGAACATGCTTTTAGAAATCTAGAGTATATTTACTTATTACTCTTTCTTATTATAAAGGAACTCTATTTCCTATTTTGATACATAAATGGAGGGAACAAGGAAAAAAAAAGCTGTAAGATCAGCTTGACAAAGCCCCTTGCTCCCTTGTAGTGGCATATACAAAAGTCAAAAGTAAGAACAGCATAAAACACTGAGAAAACCGACGTAAAAAAGCAAAAAATCAAACAGGTCTCATAAATCGTTCATTCGTTTTCGTCCCACATTAGTTCAGTTCGCAATTCCTGAACTGCACTAAAAATAATATCAATGTTATTTTTATTAGGGTGTTCTATATAATAGGAAGTGTGTATTTGAGTGATTGTATTGAATAGTTGTGGCACAGTGGTGCAGTCCAATGTTCCGCCGACCGAGTTGGGTAGGAAGTTGCATGTTCTTTTAGCTCCGCAAGGTTTACTAAGCTATCCCACTTTCTTTATTTTCTAACTTAAAACTGATCACGAGTCTGTACTTGTACACGTTGTAAACAGGAAGTATATTATTTTTTATAAACAGACCCTCGGTGCTAGTGTCGTAAGAAACATTCTCAATGAGGCGCACATATCTTTTTTTCGCAATGGGAGTATTTTTTGGAGATTTGTGCGGGGAGGTTGTGCCTTAAACCAGATGACAATAGTTCAGGTGAGAAAGAAATAAAGTCTGGTATAAAATAAGCTTAACATTTCTCGGTAGAATAAAACGGTTACGAGAGACTAGTCCAATGACCTTTGGAAATCTAGTGCCTAAATCATTTACATGATTTTCCCAAGATGAAGCACTGATTGAAGATTACGCCTAAATCCTTAAAATTATCTACAATATCTATATCCTTTGCATTTAAGACAAGGGTCTTAGTTGTAGAAATATTCTTGTTTTTAGGCCGAAAGATGATTGATTTCCTCTTACTCGCATTGATGTTTAGCGCGTTATGTGAGGACCATTTTTGCAGCGCTATTAGGGTCAAGTTTGCGGAAGCTGATAAGCTCGTCGCCAGTCTCGCCAGAAAGAAGAGGCTCGTGTCATCCGCGTATATTACGAATTGAGTCAGTGCATTTATGTTTACAATATCAGTAACGTATATACTAAACAGTAACTGCCCTAATATGCTTCCTTGTGGTGCACCGGATATAGTTGTCTTTATTTTAGACGCGTGTTTTCGGTGATTTAAATATGATTTAAGCAACAAAAGTGAATGATCCTCGAATTCCGTAAATATCGAGCTTTTCTAGAAGTAAATTGTGACTTATGTTATCAAATCGCTTTGTAAAATCCACAAAAATGCCAAGGGCCAATTTCTTTCTCTCCAAACTCCGTAGAACGAATTATTTTTGTTCCAACATGCAAGTTCTAGGTAAATTTTTCGGAAAGCCGAATTGAGAATTAGTAATTATTTGGTGCTTATCCAAAAACTGAGATGAACGAATATGCATAATGTTTTCTAAGCCCTTTGAGAATATCGGAAAGACAGAGATAGGCCTGTAATTGCTTATGTCCTTTTTATCTCCTTTTTTTTTGTACAGCACACTTTAGCTGTTTGCGATGAGTTGCGGAAACACACCTGATTGAAAGACACAGTAAGTTAAAAATATGAGTAGGACAGGGCAGTGAGCAAAGGTTAAACATTCTTGAGTGGTCTAATCTGCATATCATCCCGGCCATCACAACTATGACTGTTGTTCAATTCCATACAAACTGTAAACATTTCTGCGTCAGTGACTGGACGGAAAAAAAAGAGTCGCTGTTTCTAAACGTTACATTTTTACATGCGCCGCCGCTATAACTGCGTTAAGGTAAATTTATGAAATAGTCATTAAATACATCTGCTAAAGATATGCCAGTTAACTTGACGCCGGCAGAAGAAATGCTTTCTATGTCATTAGAGGCGCTTACCACGCCCGACAACCGTATTTAAAATTTTCTACACAAGGTCACTGCGGCCTACTGAAGATCTAAAAGATTCATGATAGTAACGCTCCCTGGCCTTTTTCAAGTTTTTTGTCAGTTTATTACGATAATTTTTAAATGTCTTGAGGTAATTGGGATCTCTAGTCTTCGTAAACTTTTTATAGAGAGCGTTTTTAATATTTATTCTTCCGAGTAAGTCAATCGTTACCCAAGGTTTCCAAATCCGTTTTTTTACTTTAAATATTTTGTAGGAAAAATCGACACTGTAAAGTCTTTTAAACCACTCCAAAACTAAACTGTACGCCTCATTGGGGTCCCCATTTTCGAAAAACGTCATCCCAATATGTGTTAGCTACATTCTGCTCAAACCTCTCCAAACCGTCCGGCGTATACACTGGACGAACACGAAAGACACTTGCACTTTTCCTTTGCACAGCTGGTTTTGACACATATGAAAACAGGAAGATGAACGCTAAGCTCATAACTCATTACTCCAGACATTACATGGCTTTCCTCGTAATTCGTAATGGCCCAGTCGATCAACGTTTCTGAAGTAACATTTACTCTAGTTGGCAAGCTAATTACGCTTGCCAGGACGTTTAGGCTAGAAAACTCTGGTACACACTGACACGTGCGACAATGGGCGGTACGTGCCCTGCTGCTGTGGTGGCCTTCACCGAAGCTGCATGTTCCCTCGTCCGGTCATTGATGCATGTCCCAGTCTGTCCAATGTAACATTGACCACATGACAGGGGGATTTGACACACAACCTCCTTCTCACATTCGGTGTCTTGTGAGATACCTTGCAGTTTTTTTTTCCTTGTTTACTTTCTGGCATATAAAATAGGCCTTGTTGGGCACAGAGCATATCACCTAAATGCCCTGACGACCAGCAATATTTCTTTTTTAAATTCATTAGTGAGTTTGAGGGCAATGACGAACCTGAGGGCAATGACGAAGCAACAACGAAGAAGGCATCGAACATCTTTTGTGGTAGCGCCCTATATCCACGGGCTCACAAATCGAATATTTTTACCTAAATGTTGGTTACTGAATTATAGGAGGTAGGTTTCATATCAAAACATGAGTGGGTACACGACTTACTCTTTTCTAACGAGGCAGTGGCTGTTCTCCACCACACACTTTTCCCACTTCATCCCCTTCTTTGTGCACGCATGAAAGTCATTTTCTGAAAAGGGAATCAGCTATTCTCCGCAGTATTTTCATTATATCCTAGGGGAATAGCTTCTTTTAAGAACGTACACTGTATACGTTGAAATGCCGACAGGTCCACAGTTCTGTCAGGTATACAGTAAATTAACAAAGAGGAGACAGGTCTTTTTTCTGTGTCATCCGACATGGAGACAGACCATTGCTTCAAGAACGCGTCTTTGTCTTGAAGCAGCTAGAATACGTCTCTTCAAAGACGAAACTACGATCTTGAACGGACGTGCGTTCATCACTGCACCCGATGTTCACAGGTTTAAAAGTGTCGTCAGTGTTCCCATTTTGATAGGCCACATTAAAAACAGAAGTCATCATTTACCAGGGAAAAAAGTTTCTTTCTAAAAAAAATTATTTTCTATAAGTAGAATTCATCATTAGTAGTAAGTGGTGAGGGTAGCAGAAAGCCGAAACATGTTGGCTACTCCTTTGATGAGGGCATGTTAGTTCCGAGTAGAAATCATTCTGCTCAAGTTGGCGGTGTTTAATGAAACGGCTTCGATGAAATGGCGTTCGATGAAACGGTGTTCGATGAAACATCTGGACCATATTGGCATGACTGGCAAGGAAACAGCGCACCCTCAAAACAAGCACTTTAAAGTTTTCATGCACACAAAGAAAGAGCCACTTACACAGCGCTGTGTAAGTGGCTCTTTCTTTTGTGTGCATGAAAACTTTAGAGTGCTTGTTTTGAGGGTGCGCTGTTTCCTTGTCAGTCATGAGCAACCAACTCGTCCGAACCTCCGTTTTAACATCATATTGGCAGTGGCGTACCAACTTGTTTTTGAGTGGGGGGGGGGGGCAAATCAGACCCCCCCTCCCCCAGGGCCGGGAGCGGGGGCGGTGCCCTTGGTATACCTTGGGCGCCACCGGCCAGTGTTTGCCCTGCCCAGTGGCGGCTGTTTCAGGGGGCAAAACATATGCCTTGCCCTCCCCCCCCCCACACACACACTCTGAGAACTGGGGGGGGGGGGGGGGGGCGAGCGCACCCCTTACGCCCCCGGTTGGTACGCCCATGCATATTGGAGTTGCTTAAAACTCGTTTTTTTCTCTTTTCGCACTGGCATCCAATTAAACTGGGTAGACTTTCGAACTGACAACTCGGAAAATTATTTTCTGTGAAGTTTCATTGCTCAGGCTCCTACCTTGCACAGACCTTTAAAGGGGCCCTGCAACGACTTTTTGACTGGTTTTTAATTTGCACCGAACCTGCGGGTTTCCCGCTAAATTTAGCGGTAAATTCTCCTAAATGGGAGGAAAGGAGGAGGAGCATAGCCTCCTCTCCCTACCTTCCCCTCCTCCTCCTCAAGAGCTGCGCTCTAATTCGGCGTTACAAGGGATTGTAAACGTCTTTCATTTTTAGTCGAAATACAAAATATAAGTGGTCACGCGAACCGTCTCAATAGCGAGTTTTAGTAGACAGTGCAAAGTTTTCGTAGACCGCGTTTCTCTCTCCGCTAAGCCCTCCGCAACGAAGCAGCTGCTACTGCGCCGGCGCGCCGATGGCCTTGACTGTAGAGTTTCGGCTAGCGTAGCTGGTTGCGGAGAGCGTTGCGGGACAGCGGAAACGATCTACGAAAACCCTCTGTGTTTCCCCTCCGCTAACCCTCCGCTACGAAGAAACCACCACTGCGCCTCCGTGCCAATGGCCTTGGCTGTAGAGTTCCGGGTAGCGGAGGGGCTTAGCGGAGGGGAAACACAGTCTACTAAAACTCGCTAATTATTTATGAAAGTAGTTTTTACAGCGGAGCTGTTAAGGGCTAGTTTCCCCAGGATCGTGTCCGGTACCAAACGAATGTCGACACTCGTGGTCGACACAACACTCTGGTTGCCGCCGTCGCTCATAGATGGCGGTAGCAATCCAGAGTGTTGTGTTTGCCGGTTGTCTGCTTGCCGCCGTCGCTCAGAGATCGCGGCAACCTTTCCAGCCTCGGCAACCAGACAACTGGTTGCTGCCGTCACTCATAGATGGCGGCAACATTTCTTCGGAGGAAGAAAAGCGGGAACGGAACGAGCGGCGATGTGCGCGGCAGCGCGAATGGTTCCGCATCCGCCGCATGGCCGCTATCGCCTAAAGTTCCACTGCGTCGAGCGCTTCAGATTCCCTTGCGAAAGAAGAGCAGATCGCTCGCCTGGAAAGCCACCGCTGAGAACAGAAGGTACAGCTCCGCTGCTCTTCCTTCTTTACCAAAGTGGAAGGGCTGAAAGTTTTTGTCTAGTATTTCAGATGTGATAAGAAGCAAGTGCAGTTTAGAATGTACGGAAACAAGAAACAACGCGCGGGATGACCCGCCGACATACCCGCCACCGAGCGGTGGAAGAGGCGGCGGAGCGCGCTCGCTTCGGGATCTCAGAGGCTATGGCCATGCTCCATGGATCTAAGCAGACGATGCACGATGCTGGCAGCACATTTTGTAAAAAGCGAAAGTACAAATTTGTCTTCTCGCGAGAGCGCAGGAGACCTGCCCGGACTTGCCCGGAACTTGAGCGTCGTCGAGTTGGGGCCTAGAGACTTCACCAGCACCAGTGATTTCCTACACTCTCCCTACGGGGGTGTACTCCCCCTTGTTTTTCTGAAGGCCCCCCCCCTTAATTCACGACTCCTCTATTCTCAATGCCTCCCCCCCCCCCAACCTACGAAGCTGTTCAGCGCGTTGAAAAATATATTAACCTTTTGCACCTTAGATTAGACAAGATTGAAGACCAGTCACGCAGAGATAACCTTGTATTGCGCTGGCGAAACGTGAGCCCAGGTGGAAGGGAAGGTTATAGGGCTACTTTCAGAATACGCTTCGCTTAGTTTATCATGAGAACAGATTGTGTGTGCCCACCGTTTAGGTTCATTCCTAACTGGAAAATACCGTCCCATTTTAGTGAAGTTCCAGTCCCTTAAAACTAAAGAAAGTGTTCTGCAGATCAAACCTGCAGATTAAAAGTCAGCCCTGTTTCTGTCTCTGAAGACTTTAGCGCTTCGACACGCTTGGCTCGGCGTAAACTACTGGAATATGGGAAAGGGCAGGAGGGCGTGTTTAAGCTAAAGTATAAGAAACTGTTTATCAATAACACGTGCTATACGTACAGTGAAATCGAAAACTCCGGTTATGAACTAGCCACGCCCCGTCACCAAGTTTCTGGTACGACAGTTCCCTTGCTCAGAATGTGCCCCTTCTCTTGTGCCTTCTTAACAACCAAGGAGGGACAGTGATATGCGTATGGCTTTCAAAAATGTTTCCGTTTTGTTTACTAACATTCGCGGTCTAATCCGTAAACGTGACGAACTGTGCTCAATTGCCGATTCATGCGATGCAGACGTCATTGCTCTCACTGAGTCGTGGCTATCTAGCAAAGTGACTGATAGTGAGTTATTTCATTGTCAGAAACGGTTCAAAACGTTCCGCTGCGATTGACGGGACAGGACTGGTGGTGGTGTTTTGCTGGCGGTTGCTGATTCATTAATTTCTCGTTCTGTCATGGTAGCCAGTGAACTCAAGATTGTTTGGGTCTGCGTATAGTTTTAAGCACAAGCAAACTGTTATAGGTGTATGCTATCGACCTCCAACTAGCAATTCTTCTTTTGTGAGTCTGTTACATGATTCTATGAACCAAATTGTTGTACAATATCCAGGGATGTCGATTATATTGCCACGCGCGTCAGCGAGCAAGTGCGTGCGTGGCCGAGTGGTTACCGCGCTTGACTTTCGTGCGGAGGCCCAGGGTTCGATTCCTGGGAGTTCCGCGGATTTTATTTAGTGCTTTCAGTTTATGTTCTGGTTAATTCGAGAACATTGTTGTTTATTCTAGGCCCGAATGTTCTACGCGTGTACATGGGGCTCCACGTGGCGAGCCGCACTCAGTTTTCGCCCCAGCGTTCGATCTTGCTGCTTCGCCGCCTTCGACGCCCGCGACGCTCTCTTGTTACCTTTCCTTTCCCTTTTTATTTTTGGGCACAAGTTCGCCCCATTAAACGTTCAGTTTACTCTGAGTCATACGCCGCCTCATCACTTGTCATTCGTGACAATATTGATGGATGACTTCAATTACCCCAACATTTCTTGGTCTACCGCTTATCCTGTGTCTAGTCCTTTCTCATCCGAGACTAACGAATTTATCGACTCTTGTTCTGACTTCAACCTTTCCCAACTCGTCCCAGAACCGACCAGGGTCACAACACTATCATCAAATATACTCGATCTCGTGCTAACTACACACCCGAGCGTTATATATCACCTATAACGTACCTACCAGGTCTAAGCGACCATTCAGTTATCCACTTCGCACTACATATTCCACTGGTAGCTCCGAAAGCTGGCGTGAAACATATTCGTGATGACAGCAGAGCTAACTTTTCTTCAATTAACTTGGCCCTGTCCAAGTTCCTTGACGAATATTTGCCCGGTTTTAAAGAGCGCTCCGTCAAGTCTAATTGAATTTTGTCTCAAAGCCTGTGTTACAACGTTGACTGAAACATACATACCATCTAGGAAAATTCGATGCAATACTAACGCACCTTGGTTTAACGCTGACCTCAGGCGACTACGAAACAGGAAGAAAAGACTGTTTCGCGCTGCCAAGCGACTGTCCTCTGAGGCACGCTGGACAGCGTACATAATGCAAATAATGAGTACACAGCAACTATTAGCGAAACTAAGTCACATTTTTTTAATTATACCCGGCCTACCATGTTAGCAGAATAATCCTAAACAATTCTGGAGTATGGTCAATCCTAACATTCAGTCTAGCATTGTTCTGCGTTCTTTTGATGGCATAGATATACCAGTTTTCGAGAGTGCTACTGTATTAAACGATGCTTTTAGTACGTCCTTCACGGCCACCAATGTTAATCAATTGCCAGCATTGCCCGTCCATACCTTCTTGCCAATGGACCCTGTAACCATAGACGCAATCGGTGTGGCTGGCGTTATTGTTAATGTGAAACTTTCATCCGGTGCATCAATCGATGAAATTAACACCACGTTCTTAAAAAATTGTAACATGTATTTTTTCATAATTCTCTCCAAATATTTATATGCAATCTCTTAGCCAGGATACGAGTCCCAAGCGATTGGGTAGTTGGGAAGGTGGTTCCTATACCTAAATCTGGTGAAAAGCATAGCCCATTCAATTATCGACAATTTCTTTAAGAAGTGTGCCATGTAAAATTCTCGAACACATGATCAACTCGCAGTTGATTAACTTTCTTGAATCTAATGACTTTTTAACAAACTCTGCAGCATGGCATCAGGAAAATTTATCATGTGAGACGCAACTAACATCATTCACCTACGATCTTCATCACTATCTCGGTGATCATTACGTAGTTGATTTTTTTTGTAGATTTTTCCAGGGCCTTTGACAAAGTTTCCCATAAACTTCTACTTCATAAATTACAATCACTTAACATCGATTCGTGCATACCGTCTACAATTTGTTACTGCTGATAATACCAATTCTAGCTCTGTTCCAGTTAACTAGTCCCACAGGGCTCCGTACTTGGCCCGCTGCTCTTTCTTATTTACATTAATTACTTGGTACTAAACATCTCTTCCATCCGCCCATTTTCTGACATGATTGCGTAATCTATCGAAAAGTTACTGACATACCTGACACTTTTCTTTTACAATCTGACCTTAATCTGATAACGCTATGGTGTAACCAGTGGCTAATGGAACTAAACACTGGCAAATGCAAATCAATGAGATTATCACGTTCTCAAAATATGTGTCATACCCACCATCTTAACAGTAAACCTCTCGCTGCAGTGTCTGTTCATAAATATCTTGGAGTTCACACAACGTCTAACCTTTCTTGGAAGATACATGTCGAATACGTAGTTAACAATGATAACCGCATGTTAGGGTACTTGAAAAGAATTTTTTCTCGCTCGTCTTCATTAAAACTAACCATGTACAAAACTCGAATTCGTCCAAAATTGAAATATGCCGCAGCTGTATGGGACCCTGCTCACTCGTCACTAATTACCATACTTGAATCCATTCAGAACCGCTCAGCCCGTTTCATTCTGTCAAGCTATCACCGCACCGCCAGCGTCACTACAATGAAAAACACGTTAGAGTTTACCATGCCTTATTCATCGCCGTAAAATATTTCGTTTGTGTCTTTCTCATAAATTATTCCACCTAAATGCAGTCCTTCGTCAAAATCTAATTAAACCACCATCCTACATCTCCGCTCGCATTGATCATAGTCATAAGGTCGGCATTCCAAATTTCAAAACATCGTTACTTCAATATTCTTTCATGCCTCAAACGTCCTTGGATTGGAACCACTCTTCCAGCCTGGACTGCCAACATCACTGATATTGTCCTGTTTAAGAATGTTCTTACCGATATGTGCACATTGTAAATATTTATAGCTCACTCCCCTCTTCAATGTATATACCTTGAGGGGTATTCAAAATAAATAAATAAATAAATTAGACCCCCCCCCCTCCCTAATTTCAATTCCTGGGGAAACCCCTGACCAGCGCGCTCCGGACGCTTACGATGAGTGTCTGTTCGGACGCAGCCAGTGATGGAAGCAGCATTTGAACCTTTTGTAGCAGGTTCTGTAGCATTCAAAATATTGGTATGAAGCTGCCGCTGACGCTTTTAAAGCAGATGAAAATAAAAAAAGTGGCATATCTCAATGAGTTTGTCTGTGATAATGATTGCCAGTTCCTCTTTGATACTGGAGCATATTACTTATTACATTTTGTGCTAAAGAAAAATAGGATGCAAAAAGGAACAGATGGTCTTTTTAAAAAAAATTAAGGCTCTGGTCAGAGCGGGGTCCATTTAAAACGGGTGCTAAAAATGGTTAAAAGTAAATCATAGCCCAACCCTTCAGTTGCGATAAAGCCTCCCTCCAATCCCCGTTTTACACTCGGTAGTTTAATTGGCCTGTAAATATAATTTCTGCAAAATGCCAGTAAAAACCAGCATATCCGCTACACCAAGAAAAACGCGTCCCCCAAGTTACATGAACCTGCCAAACTCAAAACTTTAATATCATAAACTACAAAAACAAACACTGACAAATATTATGGGAGCCTACACTTGTGCTTTAAATGTGACAGTGCTCTTCAGCAGCGTTGGAACTAGAGTTAAATCAAAGTTCGCTGCTCGTTCATTCAACAGCTGCACAAGAACTACCGTATTTATTCAAAAATAGAGACCCATGTTGTTTTTTCCTCATCTTGTTTTTTTTTCTCTTTTAGAAAAAATATTATTAGAGATTAATATGCAATGAAGACAAAGAAGGTCGATCTGTAATAATCCTGAGAATGAATTCCGTGCCCATTGCGCTAACCCTTCAACAGGTCAGCCGCTGCTCCTAGCAGTCCGGTGCAAAGCGGTGAAGCCCGACGCATGCACGCTCATGTGTGGTGAGATGTAGTGAAGGCTGACGGGACACTCACTCACCATCACATCACTAATTACATCAACATCTAAAAGTCACAGCCTTTCACATCACAAAGTACATCGACGTCCAAAAGTCACAGCGTTTCACATCACAGAGTACACCGACGTCCAAAAGTCACGGCCGTTCACATCACAAAGTACAGCGAAGTCCAAAAGTCACGGCCGTTCACATCACCGAGTACACCGACGTCCAAAAATCACGACCATTCACATCACGGAGTACAACCGGATAACAAACTCATCCCCATCACGTTACCGCAGTCTCTGAACTCAAAAAGTCATTCACCGTCACTTCACGAATCCGTCAAGTTCACGAAGTACTCCACCGTCACATCACGAATGCGACAGAGTTCATGAAGCATTCCCCATCACATCACCGCCAACTTTGAATTCACAAAGTCGCTCACCGTCCCATCACGAGCTCATCGAGTTCGTGATGGGGAGTCGTTCCCCTCACGTCCGTGAACTGATCCCGTTCATGAAGTCGTTCGCCTTCACGTGGTTTGAGCGAGTGAGCGAGCTCACGAGTGAATTCGCCGAGCCCATCTCGACTTCACGGCCCTTCACCGAGTCACCGCTAACGGCGCCACTGTCTCCGGTTCTCGGCCATCCTCCAAGTTCACAGCCTTCGCTGCCCTTCACCGAGTCACCGCTATGGCGCCACTGTCTCCGGCTCCCATTCTCCAAGTTCTCTTGCAGCGGCGCGGGATGCTAACTGGATGCGTGTGTCAGTGTGTGTGCGTGCGCGTGTGTGTGTGTGTGTGGGGAGGGGGGGGGTGGCTCAGTTGGCTGGGCTACGTACCCTGTCATTTTGTTTGTTTAGCTTGTTCCTCTGGCTTTTCGTTTTATTGTCCAGTTTTTTGTTGTTTATTTTTTTCGTTTCGTTTCACGTTTTCTTTATCATGCGCGCATGCTGTGGAGAGCGAGCGGCTTATTGACTCCGCCTGGTTGTCCGCGTTGATTGTGAAGGGCCCCCGCCTGTCGTTTTTTTTTAACTTTTGTTGTGCACGCCTTTTTCTACGAAAAAAAAAAGACGCTTTTGTTGCAAACGACCATTTGCCGAGGGGGCAAAAGGGACGGACAGACACGAACCTGCGTGAACGATTTTTGTGAAACATTTTCACGAACGTTAATACGGGTCCACAATATATGAGCGAATAACGTTTTAGCGAATTACATTTTAGCGAATAGAGATCGCATACGCGAATTGACGTTTAGGTGAATGACGTTTTAGCGAATAGGCTGTAGTGGCGGCAATCTGGGCTTCCAAACAGATCGCGCTACGGGGTATGTTGGGAAGGATAGCAAGGGGTGCCTTGCTATAGTTTGGGGAAAATTAATATGATCTCAAGCTCGAGCGTGCATCGCCAAAGGTTCGGCAAGCTGGAAAACGGGACGCCGGCGGCCTCCATTTTATCTATTCGCTCAAATGAACGCCGCCATTCGCTAAAGTGTCATTCGATGAAACGTCCTGGTCGAGGTTTCGCTTGCTAAACCGTCGTTCGATCAGTACAAAATTGCTCTGCGTGTTTTATCGTACTAATTATTATCGCACGGCAAGCGTGAGCTCCATGAAAACCAGCCTATCGTTGCCTACCTTACTTTACGTCGTAAAATAGCGCGTTAATGTCGCTTTCATAATAGACACCATAATAATGCAATACTTCACAACCGACTGCTGAATCACCCGTCTAATATTTTGTCACGCATTCATCATATATATATATAAAGTAGACATTCCAAAACAAGAGTCATTCATTCCCAAAATTTCAGTGGACTGGAACCACCTTCCCGCATCTATTGCCACAATTGCCACTTACCATATGTTTAAAACTGCCGTCAATAATCTATACAGTTCAGACTGAGCTCGAAAGTGTACAGCTGCCTTATATTTTTGTTATGTTCTCTTCTAACCCCCTCACCTCTGTAATGCCAGTGGCCCTGAGGGTATTTCAATTAAACAAATAAATTAAAAAAAGTAAGTGCCTCCCCTGAAAAACCTTTTAAAGAGGCGACCTGCAGCTTGCCGGAACAATGAAATCTGTGTTGTATTCGACCCCGTTGGTGACAGCACACCTCATCATTAATTAAACCACTCATTCGATCATTCACCTCAAAGCAATATGTTTACTTCTGAGCGTGTTCGTGTCGCTCACCCTACTTTGAGCGAAATGCTGTCGAGATAGCTAACGATGGCGGTCGACTCCCTTTTCTCGGCTTTAAACCGAGGCGAGGCGCGCGACTCACGCGCGCCTCGCGCTCGTTGTTTTAGCGGCGAGATGTTTTGGTGGCGCCCTCCTATGGTTCCCCTTGTGACGTCATTACCTTGCGAACAACAAGTTCGATGGTGTTTGTAAATAGCATGGTGGAAGCTTGAAATCATTGCGCTCTCAAAGAAACACTGCCAACACCGTCAAAATTGAAGTTCTTTCATTCCTCTTATTCCGTCGATGATAAATCCCCTTTCCGACGTCATAGTCAGCGTTCGGCCAATCGTGGAAGGCCGACCACAGCGACGCTTTCGGTCCCGCACGGGGCTAATAGGGAGTATTCGCTGGTGGCCAGATCTGTGTGCGTGGTTGCTGAGCGCGTGCTGATGGCGAGCTTCCACAGTTCTTTTGCAACGTGCATTCCAAACCATCAAGATTTCCGATCTCAGCAGGCTATTAATGTAAGCTCGTTCTGAGCATGCGCCCTAAACATCGCCCTAAAATATGGCGTCCGGTGAATACCCCTTATAGGTAGTGTACTGTGTCTTCTGAGTTCATTT
Source organism: Ixodes ricinus (assembly GCA_037355805.1). Lineage (NCBI taxonomy): Eukaryota > Metazoa > Arthropoda > Arachnida > Ixodida > Ixodidae > Ixodes > Ixodes ricinus. The sequence continues at coordinate 7,868 of JAZHYW010006020.1, read as the reverse complement.
TTGAATAGAGTCGGAGCGTGTTTTTCGGAGTTTATTTTTTACAATAAATTTGGGGTGTTTTTCGGAGCTTTCTTTTATGGTACACAGAATTCGGAGTTTGTCGGCTTCTTCGGTGGTGTGAACTCAATTTAGAAAACAGCAGTTTGCGAATTTAGTAAATCAGCCTTTTCATATGCGAGACTTCGACTGTGGTCGTAAGAGAGGCTACCTTGTTTTTATGATAACGGGATAAGTTCATAAGTTGCAACTAGAAAAGATGACAAACGTAAAGCTCGTTGAAAATCCCGGTCGAATATAAAGACCTGTCGGCGTTATTACGTCTGGCAGCCCCAAATATTCGGAGTTTTTCTTATAAATTGGAATCGGCAAAATTTTAAACGGCAAGTATTCTTTGGATTTTATCGGATTTATTCGAAAACGCGGAACCCTAATTATACTGTAGTAGGCTCACGCAAAAGGTAGAACTTACTGCATTCTTAACCTGGTTAAGACTGCAGTTCGAAGCCCCCAGCACGCACTCGCTCCCTTCTGCCGAGCATTCGCTGCGCTTGCAGGCTTGTGCTTTTCTGGTGACGCAGGTCCACGAGAACAACATGCATACCAAATCAATAAAAGACGAAGTTCCCGGGGCGCGCGGAATACGCATGCCTCGAGAGTCGAGGCACAGAGAAAGCTACCAGCTCCAGGTGTCGGATGCGCAGTGGTGACCCGGAGGCTAGAAACCTCGCGCTGCAGGCAGAACTTGCACTGCGGTCTTCACCTGTCACCAAATATAAGTGCAATAGCGCAATGTGCTGAACGTACTGGGCACGCTACACCTATGTCGATACCTGTGGGCGGCATGTTTTCGCATTTCGTTAAACTCCTACGCATCCAAAGCTCCGTTCGACTAAACATAAAAGGAACCACGGCGCAAAAGGACACACAGACACGTACAACAGCGACACGTGCACAGCGCTCTTGCTTTCCCTGTGTCCTCTTGAGCTGTTTTTCCTTGTATGAACGGTCTTCGTCTAAAGTCCACGGCCCACTAAGCCGCTCCGGCCAGGCGCGTTCGACTATACATATATTGGACAAAGAGCCAATCATTTGCTGAAGTCCGACGGGGCGGTGTTCGCTAATATAATGGTCTCGGAAACTTGAAGCGGAAACTTGAAACAAACCATTGAAATGCGATGTTGTCGGCGTCGGTGCGGGTCCCCCTACCCTTTTTCGCGTTCGAATTGTTGATTCTACGTCCTCCTGGCAATGCCTGACTACTTGAGCGTTCTCATCGAAATTACCGAGGCTCGCTACACCGCAAACCTTCGCGTGAATAATGTGACATGCGGCGATCCATTCCGCGTGGACGCCGCAGAATGTACGCGAAAGCCTGATTCGCATGGTGAGATTTCGCTCGCAATTTTCAGTCACAACGTCGCTCGGGCTTCAAAAGCCCGAGTGAACCTTAGCTGAGATGATCGACGTCGATACTGAAAATCACAAGCCGAATCGGACCAAGTGAATGAGGCATAACAAGTCGGTGATGGTCACTGGTACCAATGATCGACATCTCCTTGTATCCACTGTTTACATCGAGCCTGTTTACCAGTCTTCAAATTTAAGTCTTTTGAGGCCTGCGCTCACTTCTTATCGCAAGTACCGGGCCAACATTTGGTCTACGGGCCGGTGTCGTCTAAAAGAGCAGACGACAAGCAGAAACGTTTGAAAGAGCAGACGACAGTTCGAACGATCAGGCGGCCGCGTTCGATCTTGAAGACGCACTGAACGTAGTTGTCAGGTGCTCCTTACAACTTGGCGGCATTCCCGCTTTTATGATGGAACAAAACAAATAAATCTGATGACAAGTATCCGTGAATTCAACCCAAAGTGCTTCCCCCCAAGCAATCGCGTGGTCCGACGGCGACTGGTTTCCCATTTTCACGGCGCATATCCACGTTCTCGGACGAACCGAGCACATGAAAACTGATCTTCAAACCTTTCTCGACTCTTTTGGTACAGTTCCAGTCGCGGCGTTTTGACGAGAAGGCAAGTTTTTGTCAGGTTCCTTTCAATACAACGCAAGAATACACGTCTCACATGGGGACTTCCACCAACAGTTCCAGACCGGAAGTGCGCCCGACGCGCCACCACCGCGCCGTGACGTGACAGAGATGAGTTCGTTTCGGCGACATGTGATTGGCGATCTTTGTGCTTTGCGGGAGAGTAGACGCACGGGCATTTTTAGAGTGTATAGCCTCAGTTCGAACGCGAAAGAAGTGGGCCGCGTCTCGCATCCTTCGCTGCAAATGATTTTGAAATGCGATAGCATTGCATCATGGAGAAGACATATGCGCTGATTTTCCGACGAAAGCACAGCGAGTATGATAGAACGAAACCGGTAATGATCGCACCGGCAATGCTCCCTCATGAAGCACAGAGCCTGGATCTTTGCATGTTCTCGCCCCTTAAACTTAGTGTTCAGGAGAGGCACGTGATGCGGATACACACTGCACGCGTCGCTGCTGAGTCAGAGACGGTCACAAACAGCGCGCACGACATGGAACGGATGCGCAAGCGCAGCAGGAGAAAGGACACATACCTGCAGTATCTGGCTATTTCACGTGGATGAGCCTTCCTGGTCAGCGTCGACAAGAAGCCTTTACCGTAATTATATCGGTGTATGTGATTTATTTAGTGAAAGGTAATAATCAGTGTCGGAGACGCGTTCGACGCAAAAGAATATACGACACCGTTTTACACGACAGAAATCCTTAGAAAACTTTAATGCGCCAGGACATGGAGCACTCTCAGCAGGCGGCTTATAAACGCTCCGCCGATGCAGAGGCCAAGTCGTTTCATGAAACAGATGTGGAGTTTTGGTTGAAAGAAATGCTAAAACATTTAAAATTGGCCCGGTCGAGTTTTGTTCGCCGTTCCGCGAAACGATTCACGTAAGACTACGTCTGGGTGGCGCGAGAGACGAAACGTGGCTATGCATGCAGTCTTCGTTTATATTGGAAAAAATCACGGCACCACGTAGATTTAATGAATTCGTAAATTGGAAGCGTAGCGCGACGATGTGAGATGAACAATATGACGCAGATTCATCGCAAGCCATCAACATTTCTTTTGAAGACCATGTCGACGCACGAGGCGCTGTTGAAATTTTCTTTTAATGCAACAAATCTGGTGGTACAGTGGTGGTGATGGCGTGTCGTCAGGGAGCAGAGGAGGGGACTAGCCCAGCTGCGTGATGTAAAATGGTTCGTCCGGAGTCAAAAACAACCAGACCAGATGAGAAACGCCGAAAGATGCGAAAACAAGTAGAGCGGGAGAGGCAGAAACAGAAAAGTGAAAAGAACAGGCGTTTTAATGTAGAAAAGAACAACGATATTTATCATTCACTTTCACTGTGTTGGTTCTGGAATATATACTCTTGATAAAATTTTGACATTATATAACTTAATGTCTTCGTGACATATTTGCGGGAATGTTCATTTTACTTTTAATTGCTTCAACATTCTTATCCCGAAGGCGGCCTTCAGTGCACCAGTGAAAAAAATACTATTTTATCGAGGACATTGGTCAGTGTGTGTATGCGCGCGAGCGCATGTATGTGTGCATGTGTGCGTGCGTCTGTATGTTTTCTAAAGAATGCTTGGAGCAAAGAGAAAACGATGTTAGCCCTCAGTCTTAGGTACACCATGTATTTAATTCGTTGCTCCAGGATAAAACAAGAATATACTTCGTAATACACAAAAGCTTCTCAGTCTCTTTTCTTTAGTAGTTTCTAAGTATAAAAAAAAAACGGGGGAAAGGAGAATGTTTTATTACGGGGTCCTCAGGTGCTCGTTTCCCATCTCTGAGCTGTGTTCAACCGTTGATAGTCTAGCCTGTCGGGCTGTTCGGTCAACCAGTTCAACTATGATTACGAAGGCATATTTGTTTGTCATGTTTCTCGCTTTTGTCTGAACGCGCATTTATTGTAGATCTTGTTTGGTTTCGGCATGACGCTTCCATACACACAAGAAACATCCGAGAATATCCTGTAAATAAAAATAATACCAATACGTGTGTGACTAGAAGTAGTTTGATGAATTAACGGAAAAAAGTGACACAAGAAGACAGTTTGTTATTATGACATTTGCGCTATCTTGCATTGAATTGGTACTACCCCCAATAGGAATGTCGACACCGGTCACGGTAATGCTGGTTACTTCAGAGCATGCTAGCGAAAAGAAGATATAACAAAACAAAGATACAGAGACGAGGACGGACAACACAACTTTCCGACCGGCACTGGCACGCTGCAGCAACTGTGGTAGCAGCCGCAGACTACGCGATTCTCATGAAAGACAGGCCGCCGGATGTTCCCGACGGAGGGAGGCGACGGGAGTCGGGAGTCGGGACCCGTTCTCAAGGGTAGTAAAAGAGGAAAGAGTGTCTCGCACGACAGAGGGAAGGGCCGTTTGACGTGTCTTGGCTGCTCTGTCCAATGTACAAAGCGACAGAAGAGAGAAAAGGAGAAAAAGAAGGAGAATTTGGCCCGGGGGGGGGGGGGCTGCGGTTAGGGGAGGGTTGCTGGGCCCGCCTGGCCCCTGGGTAGCTTGGAGCTGAGGGTGAAGAAACACGATATCTGCGTCGAAAAGGACTGGAGAGAGATGGAGGTCCGATAGACATTTCTGATATCGCTGCTTATAAATTGCAGATTGATTTTGCGGAGTACCATTTTATCTTTAGACTGTCTTAGTCGCAGATTTGAAATGCTGGCTTCGGGCCCAACAAGAAAATAAGCAGCGATGAAGGGAACTCATATTTCCAGTAGCAGTTTATTCCTGCGCTCCGACAAGGGACCAATAATTCTGCGTCGGAGTCATGTCCTTGTCGAGCAGGAGAGAGCAAGCCATTAGCGAAGCCGGGTCAAAAACGTGTAAACTATATTTCCCGTTCTATCTCTCCTTAGAATATAAGCCCGAGTCAGACATTAGCGTTTGACTGCGCTGCGTCCGCTTGTGCCGAGGTGCGAACACGCGTTGCCATGGCGACCCTTGCGACGAGCCGATGGGGATGCGATGCGCTGCCCGACGAAGCGCAGTCGGCTCAGATGCATGATAACCATCCATAGTAAATCCGAGACAGGACTAACAATAAAACGGACAGAACAACGAAGTCTCAAACACAGCTCTGAAGCTTATTCAACAAACATGGCATTATATACACGCCCATGCCTCCTCAACAAATTTAAACCGCCTCCTCGCCCACTACACAGTGTACCCTAAAGAAGCCTGCACACATATGCGTTTGACTGCGTTCGGCTGCGTCACGATGAGTTGTTGCTGTGGCGACCCTTGCGTCGAGCCAATGGGGAGGCGCTGCGCAGCGCGCCGCAACGCAGCGCAACGCAGTCAACGCAGATGTGACAAGGTTCCTTAAAACCAAAACCGACAGACTGCACACGTAACCCGTAACACAAAAGAACAGGTCACAACGAGTCGAAAAAGGACGTAAAACGAAAAACCAAACCGTGAACCTTTCCATACACTCGGCAAGGTGAAACTTTGTACCTACAGCTTGCCTCAAGCTTTAAACACAAAAGCTTAGCCAAGCTTGAAACACAAAAGCACTAATCACAAACGAGTGTATTGGGGGACAAAGTAAGTGCTTATACTTCCTGTTTACGCGTCTAAGAAACTAGGGAGTTTTTGTGTATCGTTCCGATAATTCCTATAAGGATACCCGATACTCCTCTGTCGTCTTTGCGCATGCATAGTATTGTTATCGGGTATCGTTATCGAGCGCAAAAACCGTCTACAAGAACTCCCTTCTGTTTATCGTTTTTCTAGTGAAATTAAAGACGACGTTGGCAAGGAGAAGCGAGCAAACTAATCTCGAAGGGAAGGGCAACAAAGGTCGTCTTCGCTCCTTCAGCTTCCCGTGATATCCGGTAATTTCTTCAAGCAGACAGAGCCAGTGAGGACGCCTTCAGTGAACATCAAACATAGTCTTTGAGGTGAATAGAGGCAGGTTCTTAACTTCGTTTTTGTTACAAAAGAAGAATCATTTTGAAACAGGGCCTGGTGGGAAATGCAAGATGGGAGGACGGGTAAACAGCTCGTCAACACATCTATACTTCGTCTCACCCTACGATGGACTAAAGGCAGAAGCTACGAACAGCCAGATTCAATCACGAGCCACTTAGACATTGCGTGGTATTTCGCTTCGATGCACGTATCGGTGCCCGCTTCTCGGATCACTGATGGGAATGGGCGGACAGTGGTTCGGATCGAGCAGTGAGTGACTCAACAATTTTACATTGCAAAGAAAGCCACGACGTACTGGCTCTTTGCAGTGTCGAAGCTATAAACATGACGCAGCTTTTTTGGATTCGGAGCATTTTTCCTCCAATCCTAATCAATGCTAAGCGTGTCATAGTTTAGCGTGGAACATGATTGCACCTGGTGGCCCGTGGCTTTGGCCTTTAGTTCATCGTAGAATGAGCCGAAGTTTTTTTTTTTTTTTTTATAGGCGGGGAACACAGTCTGTCAGAAAAACTGGACATCGCCGGCTCATGTGACAAAGAGGTTTGACTGCCCAATTTGTGCAATGTCAGGCTCTAAAGAGCGTGGGAAAGTAAAAGCTGTTTGGGTGAACCGACGGTATACGTGCCCCAGAACAGCACGGCGACGTGCTTGGAAAAAGTCTACAGGAACGCTGCGAGCCGGGTTCAATAGTTTTCCATGTTTTCAATATAACAAGCTTAGTCAGCTCTTTGCGCACCTCGTGTGTTTGTTTACCCCTCAGACGCGCTGACGTACCGCTATTTACACCTCGTTTCGACCAATGACGGCGCGCGCTTTTCTGTCTCGTCTTCGCGCGTTCTGTGCGCGCCCTTTATGTTTCCCGCTGATTGTTGTTCCATTCTTTGTATTTACTTCTTTTCGATGGGTCATGATAACGTTCGTAAGCGCGGAAGACACGTTTTGATACCCCCACTTGCACGCCGTATAAACACTTACAACATTTTTGACTTCGACCTCGACCGCGCACCTTGTTTTTCATTATAGTTCGTTTCACCTTATGTGCGAGCGAAGCCGACGCTACAAGCGCGAGCATGCTGCTTGTAACAGCGCCTGTAGTGCACGAGCGCACGTGCGAAGCCGGAACGCTCAGAGCATTGGGCTCGCGCTTCTAGCTTTGACTTGGCTCGCACATAACGTGAAACGAAGAATAGTAGCCTGCTTGCTACAGAAGGATGACGGTGATGACAACGCAATCGCGGTTTGCTTGTGGTTCTGTGTGATGGGCTTTCACTTCTGATCGAAGTGAGAGCCATTCGAATCACTCCGGCGCTGTTGAAAAAACTCAGCAGACTTTTGAATGAGTCACTTGCTGAGGTCAATAACGAATGTTTTTGTCTATAGGCTGAGGAGACCAATGTCTAAGCACTTGTGTAAGAAGAGTGGTTTCGATTTCAAATGAAGAACACTCCAGCAAAATGTGGCCGATATGATATTCGTATGCATATCTAGCTAGCATAAAAAAAAGGAGATAAATTCAGAAATAGGGACGGACTATCTGTCTCCCTCCCCTTGGGAAAGATTTATGTCATTTTATCAAGAACCTTTGAACACTCGTACTCCGCCTTCGCGTTCGACTCGATACCGAGAGCGCCACAGACGCGCTGTTTACGGAGTAAGGCTGGGCTGCTTAGTGAATTGAGTTTGGCCACGTCTTCGTCCCATATTTGCTGATGGGGTCCGGCTTTTACACACCAGTATTGTGCCACTAGCTGACGTTCGCTGAATTAAAAAAAAAAAGTCTCTTTAGTCAATATTCACGTTCGCGTGAAATCGAAGAACTCTGTCCGTATTCATAGAATTCAAGAA